>PVHY01009943.1:24104-54135 GCA_004024945.1 Uropsilus gracilis
TGTGTGTGTGCACAAATGAAAAGAGAGTCCAGAAATAAATCACACATGACTAACTGACTTCTGATAAAAGGTCTTCAGATGGACAAATGATATCTTTCTCAACAAACCAGAGTTGAAATAAATGAATATCTGCTTTTTGGGAAAGAGAAAACACTCACTTCACAGTCAACATCAGAATTTACTGAAATATATCATAAAACTAAATGTAGAAGAAACTACAAAATCTCTAAGATTTTATAAATTTGAAAGAAGAAAAGACTTCTGAAACTCAATAAAATATTAAGTTTTCAAATGAAAAACTTAATATATTGAACTTTAAGAAGGAAAACTTAAACACTACAACTCTTGGCAAGTACTCAAGAAACTGAAGTCAAATCTTAGACTGAGAACAATGCACTATATTAAGTATATTTGACAAATAACTTTTCTCCAGAATATATTCAAGTCTTACAACTTAGTAATAATATGACAAATAGGGCAATTAGGAAAAACAAACAAGAAATCTGAACAGACATTTTACAAAAGAATACCCATCGAATCCATGAAAACATTTTCAACATCATCAGAGAAATGCAAATGACTCTAGCTAGGTATCATTACATAGCCATTGTGGTCATTAAAATTAAACAATATTAGCTACTGGTAAATGTGCAGAGTACCTACAACTCTTATACATTGCTGGAGTAATGTAAAGTGATATAACCCCATTGAAGAACAGTCTAAGTTATAGAGTTAATATTTATCAGCAATCTAATAACATCACTTTTTGGAATTAAGAAATATAAATTAGGCCCACTTAAACACTATTCAAGTATTCATAGTAACTATTCTCAGTGATCAAAGTTGGAACAGTCTATATGTAGTTGAACAAATAATGTACAAATTGTGATCTATCCACACATAGAATATTATTAAATAATGAAAAAGTATATACATAGTAACAACATCCTTCAAAACATTGTGCTGAAAGAAACTAGATTCTGAAGACTTATTTTATTACTCCACATGATATTTGAGAATAGTTAAAGTAGTCTGTAGTGTAAGAATTGGATCAGTGATTGTTTCTAGAGGTAGAGGATAGGATGAAAACTTTGGTATAATGATAACAGATTATTTATTGTGATAATTGTCAAATGAGATTTTGTATTTTTTTCAACATATCTAAAGGGTGGATATTGGGTTTATTTGATAAAAATTATAGCTCTGATAATGCAGTATCTTAATTTTGTTGAAATAATTTTTGTTAATTTCCTGTTTTGAATCAAACGTGAATTTGACATCAAAGACCAGAGTGTTTTCTTAATCTTGGGCCATAGTCCATTCTGGAATTTCCACAATAAAGAAAAAAATAAATATAAAGTTTTCTAGTAATCATACTAGCTGACAAAAGGAAGATGAATAATATTCACAGATAATCACTTCATCACAATTTGGCCAATAAGTTCTCAATCAGTCCTATAAGGAACAATACCTCTTCCGCCTCCCCACCCCCTTTTTTTTTTAATGAAAAGACAAAGATAATATAATTTAACTTCAATATAAAGTTTTAGATATCAATCTAATTCTCAAGTATAAAGTAAAAAAAGTCATCTACATTAAGCAATATATATATTTCAATATGTAAATGCTTCAGTAAAATCACCTTGGAAGGCAAAACAAGTTGAAGCTGTGAGTGCTCTTCCGGAGTCACCATAGTGTGGTAGATGGGATGCTGATACTGTCCTGGAGAAAGTATCATGAACAGAGTTAGCAGTGACATGAATTTTAGATATGGCATCGAAATCTTGAAAAGTACAAAAACCATGAATAATTTTCTTTATGTACAAAAATAGATGCAAATCAGGTTTCAAATATAATGAAAGGTTTTTACATGAGTGTACAGTGGTTAGAAGTACCTGGGGGGCAGGTGTCAGGGTGGAAGTGGTATGATGTGAGAGGGTGCCTCCCATTGTTGCACAACTAGAGCTCAGACCTCACAGTTCTAAAGGCAGTAAGCAGTCCCTAGAGGCTGAGTAAACCCAAAGATATCCTGCAAGCTTTAGCACAAACCAGTAAGGAGCTTTTCCAAATTTTATCAGAATCCCTGCCCCAAGCCATAAAAAAACCAAACTGACATCACAAGAAGAGCAGCCCTTCAAACGTGGAGTGGAGTGGCAGAAAACACTGCAAAATTTCTCCAGTTAAAGGGAAAAAATGGACTGGAGGACATGAAATTTCAAATCTGAAAGGAAACAATTGCAAAGGCCTCTTTAAATGAATGTTTCCTGATTGAACTGAAAATCTAATTTTAACCTTTATATTGGTCATAAACATGACAGTGGAGCAAAGGGCCTGGTATTATTTTGTTCTTCCTTTTGTCCTACCCCACAGGAGCCTTATGAAGCACTAGAACCTTCCAGGCCTTTGCGATCACCTGTCTCCAACATGGACCACCTGGACACAATGCCTGCACACGTTTTTAACAGACCAGGGGGTACACACGCACCCAGCTTTGGTCAAGACCTTCTTTTTGCAGATTGCTTGTTGTGTAGCTTGCTCAAAAGCAACGTTTGCCCTGTGTAGGACTTTATAAAGCACAAAGTGCTTTCGTACCAATTACGTCCCTTTAAAGTTTCAGCCAACAGATTCAGTTGAGCCATGACTCCTTCTTAGACGGCGATGCCCTTCTAGGAAGAGCCTTTCCAGTGGGACCCTTTAAGGGCCTGGTCCTGTGGGGTGAGTGCTTGGGAAGGGGGAGGATGGGGGAGTGTCCTCTTTCTCCCCCCACCCTCGGGGCGCCTGAGCCAAAACTTGTGCGGGCTGTCTCCTCCTCTTCTCCAGCAGCTGCTGCTCAGTGAGCTCACAAACCCCGGCAGGGGCCAGGGCAGCAGCCGCTCCGCAGGCTCGCGAGGAGAGCATCCGTTCCGGGCCACCGCGATGCCAGGAGTTGCCCGGGTCCTCCTGGCGCTGCTGCTGAGCGGAGGCCTCGGGGGTGGCGGGGCGCTGAAGCGGCAGCAGCTGCGGCGGCAATCACCCGCGCATCAGCAAAGAGGTACAGTCGAGGCTCGGACTCTCCGTTACATCCTTTGTCGCGATGGGAGGTTCCACACTGGTTCCTTCCTGGTACAGTGGCTGGCCCAGGACCGCTGTCTGCTTTGCCCTTGCGGAGAGCGCTTTGGGGCAAGTAGGGCCAGCTAAGCTGGATGCGAGTTCACGTCCAACTCCCTAGTGGTGTGTGTGGGGAATGTCTGTGTCCCCTCAAAGGAACTTGAAGCATTTTACATTGTTCATTCCTTTGTGAGAGAAGTTTGTTGTAGTTTAGATCCTGCAAATTGATTTCCAGAATCTTTCCAAGAGGAAAGCTTTGAACCAATTGGAAAAATAAAACAACATAAAAAGTTCCCAAATTAGATTCCATACCTGCGGAGAGTTTCTCTTGCTGTGCTTCATCTTGGAACTTTATGGAGTGTAGCTGATACATTTCCTTCATTTTAGGGGACTTTGTTCTTAACTAATTTGTACAGGGTCTGGAAAGTAGTTGAGGGGTGCATTGTTTTCATTTCCTGACAAGGTTGCCTCTAGCATTACCTCTACCCACGTCCTATTACAGATATTTTATTATATTGTTGTGAAATAGCTCCTCTTGCTTAAATACAGAGGAGGTTTCTGTGTCATCTGTATTTTAATTAAGACCACAGTGACCCACTATACACTTCAGGGGACACTGGAAAAGCAGTTGTATTTAATATAATGCAAAGTATTATTTTCAGAGATCCTCAATGTTTATGTGCATATTATTTCTAACTCTTGGGAGTCTTTGAAGAATTACTTTATATCATGAATTTTAAAAGAAGCACATGAAGAGAGTTTTGCAACATAATTTGTGATGCATTTATTCCAGCAAACATTTTTATATGTTGGAAAGCATGTATCAAAGTAAAAAATTTAAGAAATACTTAAGGTTTGGTTTCAAATAGCAAAATATTTACCCTTTGTATAAAATCTGGAGGTTTGTAGGTTTTGAAAGTTTTGATGAGGTTGAGTATGCCAAAGTTCTGAAACATGCTCACCCCTTTTTCAGTTAGCTGGAAAAAAGCCCTGACTCGCAGTTTTGACCATTTTTCTTTGTAAAATCTAACATTTTTAGTAATACCTTTTCATTTGAAAAAGCGTGAAAAAATACTCTCGGCTTCTTGTTCCACTAATGACTCCCTGATTAAAATTCTTAGAATAAAAATGAGTTCCCTTAAGTTACCTATGTAACTTTTTTTTTCTATTTTTGTTTTTCTTTCTCTAAGAGGCAAAATGGAGTGGAATGTGGCTATAATTAATGGAATTTACAAGACAGTGAGTTTGAGTACATCCTTCCACTGATTTTTAAAGTTATTATCTTTTATATTAACTTTACTCAGTTAAATGATATATTTTCCACAGTACATAATACTTTAATGCTGTTAGGCAACTGGGAGTGAAGAGAGTCTGACAGCCCCAATTCTGTTTGGTTGGAGGGATTCAGACTCGCTCAAAGCCTTCAGAGTAAGGATCAAAGGGGGCTCCTGAGAACTCCCCTAGTGTTCTTCCCATCTTTTTGTCTTATTTTCTCTCCTCTCAAACCCTTCCCTCCACTTTTATCTCTTCCTTCCACCCTCCCTCCCTCTCTCCCCCCCATCTCTATTAAGTCCTCTGGTTCAGGCACAAAGGGTGGAAGGTAAATGCAAAAGGGAAAGTTTGTACTTGTCATTCTGTTGAGCAATCACTTAGACAATATATACAATAAGTAATTCTATGCAAAACACACTAGAGTCTACCTATCATAGACTGCTATTGTTTTGTATTTTATAGATAATTTTCCAAGTATTTGTAGTTGGCTATAGGATAAATGGTTGAAAACTGTTAATATCAAAAGTATATATAAAATATATTTTATAGTTTAAATTTGTATAGTGCCTTAATAATGTTAAAGGCCTTATATTCATGAGCTTATTTTACCTTCAGGCATTAATATTATTGAAAAATTTAAAAGGCTTGGAGTAGCTGTGACTTAAGTTCATACAGCTGATTATAACTTAATTTTTAACAGAAAGCACTGCTAACAATGCTTGTGATAACTTTTCCTTTTTATGGTACAAGATTTATTTCCATTTACTTTTCAAAGCCATTTTTCCTTTTTCGATGTTTCCTAAAGCAAGCTCTCAGTGAAGATCATTGGTTTTAAGTTTGTTTGACTTATAAAAAAAGTTTTTTCTTCTTTTTTTGCTTATTTAGCACTAATCTTTTTGGTCAAGTATTACTTTTTCAGAAGGCATTCAAAATGCCTTCTCTTGCACCAAATTTTTAATTTATTAGAAATATTGGCGTGATGCAACTCATTTTATAACTGAGTTAAAAACTTAACCAGATTATTTGTTTTTATATTTTACTCTTAATTCTTATGTAGTCTTTATAGTAACCTGAAAAATACTGAATACAGTAATATGAATAAAATTGATATTCAAGGAAATTCTTTCGACTTACCATTGACAAAATAGGAGAAAAATGTAGTCAAAATGACCAAAGTGGTCTTGCATTTCAACAAAACAGTAGATAAAATCTTTGCTCTTCATGTGCATAATACATGGATATAGAAATGTAGTGGTAGACAAATAGCAACTGATTAAAAATAGTTTCCAAAGGACTTTGACTAGTGGAAAAAGGACATTCTGGGAAAACGTCTCTAGTAGTATGAGACAAGTTTCTTTATGTTCATTTGTCTTGGTAATGGCTTGATGAAAAATATAAAATGCAAACTTATCAGAAATGCAGTACCCAAACAATTCAGGTGGCTAATCTGGATAATAAGAGATCAGGACTCTTAAGTGGTGCTATAACCTAGGTCAGGAATAGAACCTAAATGGAGTTGATCTTCTCTATCTAGACATCAACTAATTTCATTTGCCCTCTTCTGGACATTTGTTGTATTGTTTATATGTACAGAATTGAACACAAGGACAGAATGAGAAGAGGAGCAGTGTATTATAACCATTTCAGTGTGAATGGATAATGTGGCAGGACGGTTAATTCACTTTTATAAAAAATACTCAGAAACTGGTAATTTGGTTTAGAACATACTTGGTTGCTTCATTGACAAATGAATGTAAATTCAGAAAAGGGAGAGCAGAATAGTTAAGAGTCTGAAACTATTTTCAGAAGAGGACCATTTCATGTAAGAACTATTAATTTGAAGAAAGACATAGGAAATCATAAGAGATACCTTCAAATGTTTGAAAAGATTATTATACAGAAAATAAAGGGGAAATTGTTCTTTCTAAATTTGAACTTAGACTCATAGAAGATTATGTTCAAGATGGAGGTTTGAGTTCAAGAAAATGGGAGGAAATCTGCTGCCGACACTCCATTCTTCCCCATTCTGAACTGTTCAGAAATAACCAGGTGGTGTGGGAGAAACTAGCTTCTGGAAATGTCCATGCAGTGCTCAGATGTACAGATTGTCAGAGATGATTTAGGTTGGAATGCCTGTACAGAGTGAAAGTTGAGACTCAAGTCCTTTTCCAACTTCAAGATTCCAATGCTGTGTTCTATTGTCTTTGAACTGAATACTTGTATTTATACTTCTGAATTCTTAAAAGTTTCAGGAAAATATTGAAAATATGGATGGTTTTTTTTTAAGCCTACAGAGATAAAATTGAAATGTGGTTAAGATGATTCTTATCCATTTTTCACAAGAATATGAAAAAAAATTTAATGTGAAACTTCCATATCACTATCAATTGTATGATTGTAAAACACTCGGTATTACAAAATGTTAGAGTACTTTATAAATTTCCTGAGAACTTTTCAGGGGATTTATTATGACTATAAACCTGGTATTAAATTTTGTTACTGGTTTGTTCACTACACGCTAGCCTAATAGGTTAGTAAAAATGATTTATAATAGATGAAAATCTATGACTGAAAATAAGGACAAATTCTGAAAGGAAGGATACATTATATGTGTGATAGATTTTTTTTAGAATATAATTGTATATGATGCTTTTTATCCATATTTATAAATTACTTAACAATGCTATTTCTAAATTTTTTTCATCCTAGTAATTCATACAAGTAGTGAACTGAATCTATATCAAGATTTTCTAGGAATCATGAAAAATTATTGTGCATTCTCCATCAATTCTTTGTTAATTGTCTTCAATTACTGCCAAATATACTCCAGTAACTATAACTTTTTTTTCAACAGAATTATTTTAATATCCTAATAGGTATTCCAAGAGTTCTACAGAATATGACTTGCTATAAAAAATAAAATGGGTCTGGTTTTTATGGGAAGGATTTGATTAACTATGAAGAAGAATTTCTGAAGTAGTTTGACTAATCCTACTGCTATTGCTAGGAGAGATGAAGAAAGTGGTAGAACTCTATATTGGTAAGGAACTGTCTTGCTGAGCAAAGAATCTCACATAAAAGATTTGTCGAGCAGCCATAAGATAGGTACATCTATGAGTACCAAAAATATTAAATTATTCTATACAAGATTTATATGGTTTCAGTCAACTATTCAGCCCCAGTGGGTCTTAATATCTTACTCTCCCAAGGCTACATCATTGAAATGTCTGCTAGTATGAAGTAGTAGACAGAATGTACATTCTAAGGTCAGGCAGTGATCAGGAACCTTCACTTATTTGGGTTCTTCTCTGGGTCAACTGGTTCCTCTCAATGAACTCATCCATCAAGTAGTAGGATTTAGAATTCTTATGCATTTCAATTGCACTGTTATAGCTATGATTCAGAAAGTTTACTTTTTGGTAGATTTTACATCATCTCAGCATTTTCTCAGTTTCTATTTTTACTAAGACAGATCATTGTCACTATTTCTGTTGTTATACTTAATACACATTGAGTATTATCTTTTTAGTTTATTTTTTAATTGACTATATACTATTATATTGCTGTGTATCACAAATTTCTTACACCACCATGTCAACCATGAACCATTGTCCTAGTTACTTGTGCTCATCCCTCCCCTGAATTCCTGCTCCCCCACACTGTATGCTTCAGTTTAGCTATCAGTTTGTTAACTTTGGCTTTTTCTTATCTTTTGTTTGTGTTATCCTACAAAGAAAAGGTGAGATGTTTTCCTTTTGGCTTGGCTTATTTCATATAATTCCTTCTAGCTCCATCCATGTTCCCACAGATGACATGAGTTTGTCTTTTCTCATTGCTGAATAATACTTCATTGTGTAAATATAACACAACTTTTTATCCATTCATCTGTTTTTAATCATTTGGATTGTTTCCATGTCTGGCTGTTATAAACAGTACTGCAATAAATGTAGGAGTGCAGTTTCCTTTTGAGTTAGTGTTTTCATATCCTTTGAGTAGATTCTCAGAAGAGGGATTGCTGGATCAAATGTAGTTCCATTTTAGTAGTTTGAAATTCCTTCACACCACTTTCCATAGTGTTTGGAATATTTTGCATTCCCATCAGCAGTTAAAAATGTCCCTTTTCCCCCACATCCACACCAGCACTTCTTGTTGCCTGTTCTTTTGATATGAACCATACTTACTAGTGTGAAGTGGTATCCATATTGAGTATTCATTGACAATAACTAATGTTGCTAAACATTTTAACTTAGACCTCTGAGACTGAATTAGTATTCCTTCTTTGATCTGAATAGATTTAACAGTGAACTATATAAAAAGAAGATTCACTTGAACTTTCCATCAGATTTCACATTTCCTTTCATGCTTTGCTTTAGAATTAAGAGACAACAATTCTGAAACTCCATGGAAGAGGAGAATTTGGAACTTAGTGGGTCCCAGAATAATGTGACTATCTAAATTATAAAGCTCAAAGGATCAGGTACATACTGATTCAAGTCAGTATAACTGTGTAAGAGGATTCCTCAATGTGGACGAAGGATGGCTGGAAGAGTTTCCAAGCAGGGTTATAAAAAGAAATGATGACTGCAGATCATCTGTCCAGTTGCTGTAGATCTTTACTTAAAAGCTCTAGACTGTGTGAAAAGATTGGGAAGAAATGATTGTAATTACCAAATTGTTTAGCCTCTAATCCAGAGGATTAAGATTAGGATTTGTGTATTATCACATACAATTTTGAACTGAGTAGCAGGCAAGTAGTAGGTAGAAACCCAGTTGTCTTGAGTGCAACAAAGTGGAGATTAAACAAAAACTAAACTGGAACATGGTCCTCAATATTCTTGTCAGGTTCAGTGGATACCAAGTGAGAGACATTTGGGGCAGATTCTTGATAATACAGGGCTCAGTGTCAGAATTTGTATAGGAAATTGATGGGTTTGTTCCTATATGTGTTAGAACTATGGTTAGAGAATGGTCAGTGGGTAAAAGAACCCCCCCCCAAAAAAAAATTCTGCTTTGTGGAGTTTATATTCTAGTTGGGTGGACAGAGAAGACAAAAAGTGATAAATTTATGATAACTAAGTAATATAATGAATAGCTATATTATAAAGATTGTAGTGAGAAGTAAGACTCCAGAACAAACAAATACAGCAGGTAAGATGTCAGGGTTTTGAGGAGTGGAGGGGCACTGGGTGCAATCTTAATTAGTGATAAAGACTGACCTCACTCAGAAGGTCATCCTTAAGTCAATTGCAAGTGGTTTGGGAGTGATTTCTACAGATATCAAATGGAAGAGCACTTTCAGTTTAGGGTATGGTCTTCTAAGGGTCTGTGGTCTGAGGATGGAGCGTAGTGAGAATGATACAAAAGTGAAAGACTGGATCATTGTGAAGTTTTGCCTTTTAGTCTGAGTAAGCAGGAGACGTTTTAGTGAGTTCTGAGCAAGACTATATGCGATCATAGTTCTTATTTTCTTTCCAAAGTAGCCTCCAATTCATGGGGTTAGCACAATAATCCAAATGTAGGATTATTTTAGATTGATTACCTCCCTCAAAGCATATATCAGTGACTCCACATTTTGGAATACTCCAATTTACCAGTCTTTTTAAGGACTGCTAAGGGTAACTCAAGTGCATCTTTGTAAAACTTAAATTTTCCTTTTGGTGTGTCTCAATCCTATTTCATGGCTAAAGAGAATATTAAAACCTCAAAGCACCTCTACTATAGAAATGTCTACCTAGCCTTTTGTTTTGCCTGCAGTTCAGAAACACATTTCTTAAAGTAATTTTAACTAATGTGTATGCTAAAATAAAAATAAGCTATTCACATTCCCACATATACATGTACATAACTAAGAATTCTCTTTATTATTCCATTCAATATCAATGTAAAGTTTACATGCTTTTATAAGAAAAATGGCAAAATGATGTATTGATCTGGTGACATTTATGAAATGAATTTTATTAAAAATACCTATTTTTACAATCAGAAACTTATTCAATGCTTTATTTTGATTTTTATAACTTCTATAGGAATCATTGTATCTTTAGGAATCACCGTAAATATTGCAGTAATCTCTGCTAATAAGTAATGCAATTGTAAATTGACCAAATTATATAATTTGGAACTAAAGTTAGATGAGGAAAACTGCATTTCCTCCCCTTACCCCCTCCCTCTTCCTCCTCCCTTTCTTCCTCCTTTTCCATCTCTCCTTAGTATCTTGCTTGTGAATAAAGCATTGCTTTCAAAGAGATGATTTATGACGTCTAACAATTATAACTTTTAAGAAAATACATAAAACAATTTTTCACTTAAATCTTTCTTCTTGATAAAAGTTGATAATTACTACCTAAAGAGAAGTATCAGACATAATCTAAATTTACATGGTGAGTTAAATGTGTGTGCCTGCTTGTCACAGATCTTTATTATGGGTCAAAAAGCCCACAGGTTTTTTTGTAGTGATGCTGAATGTGAATTATAATTTGGGAGCTTTATGCTATTTAGTTATTATTTGAACATATGGCATTTAGAAAAATATCGTAGAGGACAATTTATTAGTGGTTATTACGAATAATACTGTAACTAGCATCATTTAGTTCAAATAGTAAGTCAAGATATGTAAATTATGAATGATAAAAAAACAGAAGAGCTGTTTAGTGTCTGGTATGCTCAAAAGACATCTTGTACAATGTTAGCAATGTCTTTCCAGGATGGTTCCTTCAGTTGACTACTGAGCTTTGTGCTTCCCCAAGGCTCTCTGTTTAACTGCATCTTAAGTGCCACATGCTCTAGATTGCTTTAATAGTATCTAGTGCATTGCAAGCATTATCCTGTTTATTTACATAGCAGAGCTGTTTAGCAGGTCAATATAATTATATTCATTTTATAGGTGGAAAATAAATGCCTGCCAAATTATTAAGGACAAGCTCAAATTTTATTGCTTGGTTGAGAATTAGAATATGTTCCTTTTCCTGATTTTATGGATATTTTTTCATCTTTTGTAGTTTTAGATACTTATCTTTTATAAACTATCATGAAAAAATTATCTCTAGTTTTGAGTTATATTATTTTAATTTGCAATTGGAGAGTCTGGGGATATTACAGAAGAATAAGAAATAAAATGGGTAGTCTTCAAGAGTCCTTTTCATTTAAACACATGCACACACTAATTAAAATTACAGAAACACAACTCAGAAATTATTTAAAACTATGTATAAATTCAAAAGTATCCAACAGAGTTTAATCTTTAGGATCTTTGTATACTGGACACTGAACTTCAAGAAAGTGTTGGCTTTTCTGAAGTCACCTTAAATAAGTTACTTTAGTGAACTATTCACTTAGTGGTATTTATTATGTAAGGAATTCTATACATTTTAGCAAATGAAAAAAGCAAGTCAAATGCAAGTACCTAAGAATCAGAACAAAGTTAACCTCAAAATTCTTTCTAAAAATAAACAAAAAAACAAAATGGAACTCTGACATTTTCATAGAAGACAAGAAATTCACTTGAAATTGAACTTCACGTAAAGCAGAAAACTTTGCAACCCTCCTAGACATTGAGAGAGGGTGTGTATAGGGATGGTTGAAAGGCATCAGTATGTATATATGTGTGTATTCATATATCATTGTAGTTTAGCATGCACAATTGATCTATTCAGTGTTTTGCCATTCAATTTGCTTTCTTAGATCATTAAGTTTTATCAAAACAATCTAGAAAAAGGAAATCTATAAACTGAATTTTCAGAAAATCCTGGTTGCATTGATATATAATTTATGAATATACAATAAATTATAAATGGGGTCATTATATTTTTTTAGTCTGCTAGCTGTACCATTAAATTTCTAAAGTGCAATCTCTTTTAAGATACTTGTAACATGTATGGTCCTATTCTAAAGGAGGATGAGGGTTAGTAGATTTACTATATCAAATACATTTTTTTCCTAAAGTCTATATAGCCAACACAATTTTTTGTTGATTGTCTGCTATGCCTTTTTCAATTATAAAATGAGACTGAAAATATGAACAAGAACATGAAGAAATGCAATTGTCATTTCAGGTAGCTACTTCATGTTGTGACATGAATATAAAATAAGTAGCATCAACAAACATGTCTTTTCAAGATGCCTCTAGAAAAATGAAGTATGTCTAAAAAGTGTCTTGGTGCCAAAACAGTTGGTGGATTAATCCAGGATTTCTCCAACTCCACGTGTAACAAACTCAGCTGAGGTTGATGGAGGAATTTGCTAGCATGCTTGAAAACACAAAGTATGAAGTCAATTTTAATTGGAATTTGTATTGATTTAACTATTGAGAATAATTAACATCCTACATATACCTTCATATCCTACATACACCTTTATACCTTAAATTTTTATATGCATTCCTCTTCTTTAGAAATTACTGAATAGTGGAAAAAGTATGAATTTAGGAGATGGCAAAATTGGATTCACAGTTATTGCACCCCCCCATTTTTTTTTACTAACAGCAAAATCCTGAATCAATAAAATTTAAATTAACTGCTGATAAAATGGAATTAAGATAGATAATGCATGAAAATATTTGGTAACTAATCAGTAAATATAAATTTTTCCATTTTAGGTAACTTTATAGCTCAAAAGTGATTTTTTGCAGTTCATATGACATAATTCCTTCTTATATGAACAAAGTGTTCTAAAACTCTTTTTGAGTAGATCATAAGTGGCAAACTATGTCACTGCAGAGAGATTGAACAATTCTATCGAGGTCACACAAGTCATTAACAGAGATAAGAAGAAAATTAGGTTTCTATAATTAGCTAATAGTTGTGTCAGTTGCTCCATGTGATAAATGTTTTAAACAGACAACAGATTAGGAATTTTAGCATTACTTCATGGCTATTTATATTCCAAGTATGACATAGTAAGTGTTATTTTCTTGGAATCATCCATTTCTACTTGTGTACTTAATAGGGATTGATAAACTATTTTTTAAACGAATTTTTAATATAAGCAATATGTTAGAAAAAATTGCACATAGTAAGTGATCCATAATTTTCAGTCTATGAAGCATATGTCCTCATTGACATCTACTTGAGTAGAGATAACAGTTTCACATGATTGGCACACATGAAATTTAATTTCAAGATGGTCTTCAAGGGGGAAGTTTCCTGGATTATAGAAAAGTTCTCAATGTAGACCTAATATAAAAATATTATTACTTTTTATAAACTAAGGTAAAAGATACTATATGGAACACATTTATCATCAACCTGGGTAGCAAGGTATTTTAATTAACTGTCTACTGTGTATTAAAACTTTTGTCAAGTATCTAAAAACAAAAGAAAGAACCAACAAAATCTACCCCAGGGGATCATATAACCACCAGCAGACCCCTAAGGACATTACTTTGCTAAGTTTGGGAATAGTATTTGATTTTGAAAAAATTCAGACTAAACTCTTTGAATAAGCCCTTTTACCATTTGAAAAATTGCAGTCATACTCAAATGTATAACTATTCAATTTTTTGATTCTGATACTTTAGAAAAATTACTAATTATAGGATATAAGTTTAATTCTAGTCCTTTAGAGATATGTGCTTAAACAATGGATAGGTCAATTAACAATCCAGAAACTCAGCTTTTCATATTAAAAAAAAGAGAACATAATGATAAAATCTATTCCATGACATTGTTATGAGTTAAATTAAAGTGCACTGTACAGCTAATTTTATTGACAACAGTACTCATGAAATAAGTGACAGTTTTTTTAAAAGACATTGATACGTGAAGTATTTTTTCACCTTCATTTAAATTTTATTATTTATTTATTTATTTTTTGCCACGGATCTCTTAATGTATTTATTTTCTCTATGTGAGAACTGTGGCACATTTTCTTTCCCTTATTATTCATTTATTTTCTTTACTATACACTTGCCAACAACATAGACATTAACTAGTCAGTTGGTATAAAGGGAAATACTTAAAATACATATGCTAGTTTTATTGATTTTGCATATTTATGGATACATTATATATATAGTAGCAATATGCTGAAATTCTTCAAAAATCATTTCATACCTCTTTACTATCTTAAGCTTGTACAAAATGTTTTTCACTGAATTTTCAAGGACTGATTTTATTCATGGTGTATTGACATGGCACAACCTAAAATATGCTGAGAAAGCAACTCTATCCTAGTTTCTTATCCATCTAGGATCTGATATTTATCATTAAATATTAACTAGATGTAAAATGTCACTTCTAGATCATTTTCTGGACCTCAAAGATACACAATTTTATTTTAAATTAACACATGACCATATTCAGGCTTGTATGACCACAACTCCATGGATTAGATCATGTATGTAATAAATTTGTCCTGTTAATGGTTTTTAATTAAAGAACAAGTTGAAAGCCCAAACTAATGATATTTTATACAAACTTCAAGAGCTATTTTAGAAAACTAAGGGTATTTATTTAACAGTTCCTCTTCCAAAAATCTCCAGCTATTAACTAGTTCAAAATTAATAAAGTACCTTTTATGATAATAGGACCTTTTTTCTCTTTTATTAATTTTTTACAATGCTCTATCTCCAATGTGTAGTCTGGCATAGGTTAGGCATTCAATAAAGTTATGAAATAATTGAAGAGACAATGTTTTGGACAGATCAAGGCATTTTTTACATGCACTTTTTCCCTAATGTCTTTATAGTCTGAATAAAACTTTTTATATAATATAAATTTGCAGATACTGGAAGACACTGTGTGTAGTTACAATGTATTATTATTATCATTTGACTATAAACTATTTTAGAATTTAGGCTGCTTTAAATTGTCTTGCTTTTAGAGATGTAGTTTTTTTATTACAATATTTTCAATGAATAAAATTAATTGAGGTAACATTACCTTACCATACTGTACATGATTCAGAGTTATAGGTTCACACCTCTCCATATGTATGTTGCATACCTATGACTAAGGAACCCATTGTACTCAAACATTATCTACTTAGACCCTTCCCCTTTTGGTTCCCACCCTCCTCTCCTTTCTGGTAGCCTCAATTCTACAGTCATATTTCTAAAATTTATTTTGTCTATTATCTTGTTTTCTATATTCAACACGAGTGAAATTACTGTCTTTCTCCCCTTTTTTCATTTAGTATAATCCCTACCACCTCCTTCTTTGTTGTCACAAATGTAATGATTATATCTTTTTTCCCCCTAATAACTGAGTAGTTTATTGTGGTATGTATACTGTGAACTTAATCCACTCATCTTTTATTTGGCACCTAAGATGTTTCTATAACTTAAGTAGTGTAGTGTTGCAAAAAACATAAAGATATGTGCCCATTTTTGTTAGTGTTTTTGCATTCCTTTGAAAGGTAAATAGGAATAGAATTGCTGGGTCATATGGTAGATGTATTTTTATTTTTTAAAAAATCATCATATTATGTTCAGTGGGGCCACAGTCCCACAGACAGTTGTATGAGGACTTGGTTTTTCTGCACACCCTAACTAACACTTGTTTCTGGTCTTTTTGATATGGACCATACTCCCAAGTGTGATTTGATTTTTCACTGTGAGGTTGATTTACATTTCACTGATAAGTGATGAGCATTTTCATGTGTCTCTTTTTCATCTGTATATCTTTGGAGAAATGTCTACTTAATTCTGTTAATTTTTGATTGGGTTATTTACTTTTTGCTGAGTTGTCTGATTTTTTTTTTTTGGAATATTGTCATTATGTATGTGCTATGGTAATATTTTCTCTCAGATGGTAGGGTGTCTTCTTTTTAGTGATAGTTTACTTTTCTGTCAAAAAGTTTTTTAGTTTGATGAATCTCAAGTTTTATTTTTTTCTTTCATTTCATTTGCTGTTGGAATAGAGTCCCAAAAACATCACTGAAGTTAATGGCATGAAGATTTTTATCTGTGTTTCTTTAATGTATTTTATTGTTTCAAGTTTCATTTTATTTCATGTTTCATTTTATTGTTTTATGTTTCATTCTTTTATGCATTCTATTATTTCATGGACTGAGTCTAGTGCATTTAGAATGAAATTTTGTTTGTAGGGTGAGATAGTGGTTTTATTATTCATTTATAAGTCAATATCTAGTTTTCACAGCCTCAGTTTTAGAGGAGACTATCTTTTTTTCCAATTAGCTCCTTTGTCATAATCTAACTGTCCATATAATGTGAACTAATTTTGGTCTCTTAATTCTATCACATTGGTCAGTGCATCTATTTTTATTACAATAACATACTGTTTTGATTACTATTGTTTTGTAGCATAGCATAGTTCAAAGTTTGGGAGTTGGTATCTCCATTTTCCTTTTGTCAAAATTTCTTTAACTAGTCCAGGTATTTTTCTGGTTCCATATGCATTTAAATATGTTTGTTTTATTACTCTGAAGGATACCATTGAAACTGTGATAGAGATTGTATTTGAATGAGATAATTTTTTTCCAGTAAGATGAACATTTTTTTAAGCTTTGAAAGAATGAATGTTTTTTGATTTAGAACATTTCTATATGTGAGGCCTTTTTGGATGAGTGGAATATATAAGATTAAAATGCCCATTTAACTTCAGGTGATAGGTTATAGATTACTCACACAGAGTGACCTGACTGGCATTCATTTCAATTTTTCATGGTTTCTATTGAGATACCAACAAAATCATTTTGATCTCATAAAATATAACTTAAAACCCTACTCGCTGACCTCTACAATGTATAAAATAATACAGGTTCTATGTCCTTAAATATATTCTCTATCTGGAAGATATTAGCCATCAAAATGATGACATATTAATACTTTAAAAGATTTGTAATCCAAGAAATGTGGTCCCTATATCCTTTTCATTTTAAGTATAGAACTCTAATGCCTGTCAAGGTTTTATAAAATGAAAACTTTTTTTAGAAATGAATTTTAGAGAGAATGGTACAAGATAATACCTTTGAGAGCAGAACCAAGGTCTGTTTTATTGCTATTTTATCCTCATTGTGAAGCTTAGAGCCTGTCATGTAGAATAATCACAATAAATACTGAATGATGGAATAATAGGAAAAAGAAAGCTAACCTTTAAGAAGAGACACAGGGTTGACTATAATAAAGAATGTGAAGCAATCAGAAAGTAGTTAAAATTTCCACTCAAGTATAGAAAAAGGAATGAAAATAGAATTAACAGATTAGGAAGAGTATGAAATTACCAAATCTTACTAGTAGTTTCCTTCAAACTTTTTAAGTTATCCCATGGAAAGGACTTCATATTTACTTTCCCCAAATTGACCCCCTTTAGCTAGAAGATAATTCTCCCCCTTTGTCTTTACTGAGTTTTTTGAGACATCCAGAAAATTTCATTTTTTCCAACAACCTTACCTTTATTTAATTTTTCCAAATAATGCTTATTGAGAAAAGCAAGTTGACATCTTTTTATCTGCTCTTGATTCAAATCCCTACATATGTATACTCTCACACCCTGTCCACCACTACAGGCCAACAATCCTCCACTCTGTTTCATTGGGCTCATTGGTTCCCCCACTCCTACCACACTCCCCCCCCCCTTTAGGCCTCATTTTCTGGGGGGGGGCTGGTAGGGAGGGTAGTAAGAACTTATTATTGTTACATATGGACTGACACTTTGTTACATTTCTCTGTGTTCCACAAGTAAGTGAACACATCTGGTATTTGTCTCTCTCCTTTTCACTTAATATTTTCCTTTCCAGTTTCATCTTTGTTATCACAAGTAGATTGTCATTTTTATAGCTGAGTAGTATTCCATTATCTGTGTATTTATTCTTTTTTTTTTCTGCTCTAGTTCTCTATTCTTGGGCACTTAGGCTGTTTACATAACTCAGCTATTGGAAATAGGGCTAAAATGAACATAGGACATGCATATCCCTTCAAATCAGCATTTTGTATTTTTTGGGTCAATACCTGAAGTGGAATTGCTAGATCATATGATAAATTCATTTTTGCTATTTTGAGAAATCTGCATAAAGTTTTTCACATAGGTTGAACCACTTTGTATTCCTATTTTTAGTGCTTGATGGCTTCCTTTCTCCACATCCTTGCCAGTGCTACTTTTAAACACTTTGTTTCTTCTTTTAAAATGGAGTAGAATACTCATTTCTTGAGGTTTGCACAGATAAACTCACCTATGCCTGTCATATGTCATATGTCATATGCCACTTTATTTCTGAACATCATAAAGTACAACATAAAGTTCTTCATCATTTTAGGTACGTGATTTTTTACTTTTCTTGCTTGATCTATGTGTTTATATGCAGAATATAGAGATGTTGAACTTATGCTAAAATTTTGTTTTTTCATTTTTATACCAATTGAAACATTAGTGATTGAATTCTGTGTGAATGCAATAGGCCATGGCAACATATTCAACTGGGAATTTACTCAGAGGAAATAGGTGGTTCAGATTTAATCTCTTAGTATGTATTCTTTATGGGTAGTGAGTAAACTGATTGAAATGATATTAATCAAATAATTAAGAAGCTACAGCCAACTGTAGAATTATTATATTAATAAATTTCAAGTTAAATGTTCTAAATCTGAGTATATTAAAAACTTAAAAAAATGTCTTTGCAGTGATTAGCTAATATAATTTTCAGATATAATTTTCAATAACAAATGCCTAAATTTAGGTAAATGCAGTCATTATTATTTCCATGGAGAGATAAAATCAAATCTTACCTGACTCTTAATTACAGCCTACTTTTCCACTAGGCTGTCATATGCTTTGATTTGTTCGGCATCTGGCATCTCGGATATTTTATTACTTTACCACAATTTCTATATCTTTATAAAAGCTTTTAAGTATTGTAGCATATAAAACAGTGTGGAGTAAAAGGGATAAATACTTAAAATGAAGTCATTTAGCCTGATAAAAATAAGAAGGAACAAAAATATAATCCAATATTTTCTAAACCCTAATCATGCATTTCAATTATAACTAAATTCTTCTAATATGTAAACCAGAAATTTCTTTTTCAAAAGAAAAGGTTAATGTGAATATTGCAGCATTTTAACAATATTTAGGAATGATAGAATTTTGCATTTTTAAAATTGAATCTATAATGTTTTGTATCATTTGAAAAAATGATGGTTTCTTATGTTCTCTACAGGGAAACATCCATTAATTTTTTCAGTGTTTTAAGAAAGTTCTCACTCCTTCCTTCTTTTAATTGAAGCCTTTATTTCCTTTTTATATTCATTTCATAACATGTCAGGATACAACTTAGAATATGTTTAATGTATCATTTTATATTAACACATTTTTTGTTTCTCATGGTAGATTTGTGTATGATTTAATATGTTAGGAGGTTATGTATTGAATTTATTATAATCCCTTTGGTAAAATATTAATACTAAACAAGAATGTTATTTTGACTATCCCTTTTAAGGGATATGGGAAATATGAAGACATACAGTGAAATCATTATTTGACCAAGATTTTTTTCTAAAAAGACATTCACTATTACTGGAATTGTATTTTGCTCATTGCATTCCATTGATGTAATTTTACATTTCCATTATACTTCACTATAAATGGAATTTTATTATATATGATTTCACAATAAGTGGGTTACAGTATCATTGACATTTAGTAAAATTACCATCTTAGGGTCTTTGTATATTTTGCTTTAAAACTCATTTTGCATGCTTCAATTCTGTTTCAAAGAAACTATTAATTTATATCGCTATATAGAAGAGTTCTGTTTAAACTCAACTCCCATTGCTTGATTTCATGGTGTCTTTTTTTCTTAAGCCATTTGAAGATATTTCTCAGCATATTTGCAACTATTGGGTAGAAATGAGATAAAACTTACAGATTATAAATATGTTTTTGTGCATTTTACTTTAGTAACACTGTTAGGAGGAAAAATACACAAAAACATATTTATAATCTGTAAGTCTTATAATTTTAGCTTTCTCATCCAAATTTCTTGTGTTCTAAACTTTATTATAAAAGTTCTTATAGAAAATTATTTTTATATAGTGTTTAGAAAAACATCTAAAGAATGAGATTAAAATATTTCTTTTTTCTCATATTAAGGGAACAAAATTTGATAAGAATATAGTCTTTTATCTGGATAGTGTTCCTGCCATAGAGGCCAGGAAAGATGGGACTAGACTGAAGGAGCTGACAAGGCTAATGGACTGACTTTCTTTTTCTCTGATTTAGTGCTAGGATCTCAGAAGAAGACATGCGGCTCCAGTTTAAGTCTCTCTCTTTCCCCCACACCCCTCATTATAGAGGTCACACAACATTAGATCCAAAGGAAGATCTACCTACCATAATTTTAAAGCATTAATTATAAAGTCAGAGTATCCTCAAGGGTCTAAAACCCATTGAATACCAAAGGCCTAAACCAATTGTAGTCAGTCCACTTGGATAGAAGGAACATTTTAATATCATCCAGATCAAGGTCACTCACTTGGTCTATGTTACTGCCTAACAATAACTTCTATCTACTTTTTCTCCTCCCTCCTAGGGAGTAAAGGATCACAGAGTTAGTAATTACTTTAATAAGTAGCTTTATATTTTATCATTATACCACCCACAGTCTTAGTTCTTCAGGTTGGTTTGTGGGCATTCTGTTTGTATTTACAGTAACAGAGTTGGAATAGAAATGATCTTGACAAAGTTTTAATGAGCATTTTTAATTCCAAAATAATGTATTTCAGAGACTCATTTTCCTTTGTCTCTGTTTCCCAAGATAATAGTATCCGGAGGCTGTATATCTTGCTGAGTTTCTTAGTATTATTGCTGGTCAGAAACCATGCATATTAACATGAAACATGTTGTTTTGCATCTGGAAGCCAGACTATAATAAGCATTGTTAATTTAGTTAAAGAAAAAGACAGCTGTTTAAGATTAGCCTGCTTGTATATGGGTGAGAGTTAATAGAAAATCATCTCTTTCCCAAGATGTGTATTTTTAATTTTGCTTATATGCAAATTTTAAGTGATAGATGAATGAATGAACTAAATTAAAAAATAAGCCATTTTATAGTTTTAGTTGGAACTTGGTTGCCAAGTGCCCATCTGAATGGTGATAACAAGTCTTGGGCTCTAGATAACTCAGAGGTGTTTCTATATTATGTGTTATATTCCAAGTCATTGTTATCTGTACTATAAAATTATATGCCAGATGCACTCTTATTTTCATTATTGACCTTCATGTAACCATTTCATAGAGCCCTGGCCTAAATGATGCTTTGTAGTGATTGTTGTTGTTTTCTGATAAGAATTTTGGCAATTGTTAAATTTCACATATTATTATAAGGTATATGGTGACATTACTTTTGAAAAATACACTTTGTATGTTAGTTTTAACATCTTATTTCTATTTTTTAAAATCGAATTATTTTTATTTTTCTATTCTAGATATTGAAGATGTAATATCTATGTGTCTTGTGTTTTATTCCCTTTGTTTCAATTATTCCTGATTTTGTGAGAACTGGCATTATTATGATCCACTCAATAGCTGAGAAAGAGAGGCTCTTCTAGACCATCTTTTTAATAGGACACAAAGAAACAATACATTTGTAACAACTTTTCTGAGGTATAATTCACTTAGTAGAATTTAGTTACATTTATAGTCAATGGCTTTGACAGATGTGTGCACCTGTGTTATGTGAACACCACTCCAAACAAGAAATACAGCATTTCCATTTTCCCACAAACTTCCCCTGGCTCCTTGCAGTCCTTCCTACACCCCTCTTATCACTAATATCTTCCATTTTAGAATTTTCTTTGGATGAATTGCCATTTACATATCTTTTTTTTGGTGTACCCACTTTTTAACTCAGTCTAATGTCCGTAAAATCTTCTGTTTTTGTATTCTTGAGTATTTTGTATCTCAGATTTTAACCTAAGACCTATTGATGACTTCAGATGTTTTCATTTTCTTATTAATATGAATAAATTCACTATATAAACTATGTACAAGTCCTCCTATGGACATATATTTTCATTTTTCTTATTTATCTAGGAATGGAATTCCTGGGTTACATGGTAAATATATATCTAATTTTATCAGAAATGGACAATTTCCCCCCTACATGATTATATCATTTTACTTTACCAAAACAAAGGCATGATATTATCTAGTTGTGTACTTCTAACAATAAATATTTGGTTAGATAAGTTTGGGAATTAGGAATGATAATATTGATAATTTTTTGCTACTCTTTCCTTTTTCTCTTTTTAAAAGAGAATTATAAAATAAAGATAAAAGGCATGTTCTATATGGAAAAGTTAAGAATTTCTGACAAATTTAAGATTTGCATAAAATTCTACATTGACTTAAGCAGAAAACAATATTTTGTTTAACTTTTAAAGCAGTTAGTTTTAACTTGTTAGCTAATTGTTTTAACACATTCTCATCATGGGTAAAGCAATAATAGTGGCAAAATAAAAGCTCCCAATTTATTTATTAAATAAAAATATATTGAACATATAATGTAGAAAAGGTTTTGATTTTTAATACTGTATGGTTTTATATATAGAAACTAAAGGTTTTCTAATTAATAGATATATATAGAGAGAGAGATCACAAGACTTTTTCTTGCAAAATTGTCTAAATAGAAAAAAGTATGTATGTATTTATTACGAGGTTAGTACAAACTGTATGACTTTGGAAAAGGCTTTCTTTCATATAGTTACTAAAAATGTTTTTAGATTCTTAGGGAGGTGGGAAGATTTTGCTTTTATGGAAGTAGGAATAATTTCACAGAGTAGATGAAATTTGGTTGAACCAGACAAGAGAGGCAAATTAAAGCAGGCTTGGTGAACTGGGAAAGCAAAGACTTCCCTTTTTGGTTTTTTAATTTTTTTTTTTTGTAAAGAAGGTTAGTTTCTGATGAAGAAAAGCTTTTTTCAAATTGAAATTTGAAAATGTGTTCATTCTGAGAGATAATGAAAACTAAAGGTGAGTTCTCCTAGAATGTTATTAAAATGAAATGCAAAGAACAGTGACTGGTTTTGATGAGTCTGGGATCTATAAGAAATGTTATCACTACATTAGCATTTTAAGAGTAACTTGAATTTTTTAACTTTCAGTTTTTATCTTTTTAATAATATTTCAATTTTGATTATTTTGATCACAGAAAAAGACCCTACCTCACTGATTTAATTAATTAAGATTAGACTGGTATACTTAAGCATTCATATGAAATAAAACTATCTTTACTTCACTGTAAAAATGATCTTGATAATTTGATTTTACTTATTATTAACCAGAGATATTTTAGTACAAAATTTCTTGAAAAATTGTATTTGTCCCTATATTGCAGCATAGTAACTAAAGCTACTATTGTCTCAAGAATCTTATAGGTGGATATTATTTACAATGTATTTTATAATTGCAGTAATAAAGAAATTAGACTTAAGATTTCAGAATACATTAGAAATGCTTATGAGCAGTAAAATAAAGTCAGATTATATCAGTCATATATATTTCTTTTGTAATAGGATTATCTCAGCATATAGTTCATCTCAATTCAAGAGAAGAAAAAACTGTTATACAGACTACATGTTTTTAATAACACAGTCAAATCTTAACTATCTTTTGAGTGTAAATATGTGTTCCATTAAAGCCATCTTTTCTAATGTACTTACATGTATATAGCAAACATAAATTAGAAAACTAAAAACTGAATTGTGGGGAGATGGAAAAAAATTAGAAGAAAAAAGAAAACCTAACTTATTCATCCTTTCTTTTCTCAAGATTGTTAATCAAAATAATTTCTATTCCTAATAGTTATGGAAATATAAGAAAGGTTTTTATTTATATTTTAACAATAACTCTCTAAGACTCAATGTTTGTTTCAGTTGTTTTACTGTCACAATTTCCAAAAGTCACTGTCTTGGAATGTTATATTAATTCGATACTTCAAATCAATTGTTTGTACTTATTGGTTTCCTGCTGTAAATAGGGAGATAAATGCTGCTTAGCTAGTATTTCAGTGCATTTGATTTACATGAGAAAATGTATGCATATTTATTAGAAAAGTGAATGTTAAAATTAGCAAACAAAATGTGAAGTGAGCAACAACGAAATACTACTTATGAAAAGAGCTGACCTGTATAATTTAACTGTGTAATTCTCTATAATATATGTATGTATGTAATACTTCAAATTCAGTATAGCTCCTGGGCCTAGTACATCCTATTCTGAAGCATATCTAATTTTGAAATAGCTATGCTTACTTCAAAGGAGGAATTTTTTAAAATTCAATTATTTTTTTGTTTTACTTTAAAGATGTACCACCTAGAAAATAGCAGTCAGCTTTATGGACACTTCCATTTAGAAGAATCTTTTTAAAAAAATTTTTTTAAATTTATATATAAATTTCACAACATTGTAATCCCAGGGGTTTACCCTCTCTCTTCCTCCATTCCCCCCCCCCCCTTTCCCTCCTGCTCAAAGTTGTGTACTTCAGTTTGGTGCTTAGCTTGTTTTGATTTTTCCTCAAGTCTTTTGTTTATTTTTTCACTGTATCCCATATATTAGTGAAGCCATTTGGTTTCTGTCTTTATCTTCTTGACTTGTTTCTGCTAATATGATTCCTTCTAAGTACATCCATGTTGTTATAAAATCATCAGATTTTTCATTTTTAATTGATGAGTAATATTCCATTGTGTATATGTACTGAATGTATTTTTTTCATCCAGTCATCTGTTTTGGGGTATTTAGGTTGCTTCCATGACCTTGCAATTATAAATTGTGCTGCAGTAAATATCCTAGCACAGGTGTCCCTTTGTACACATATTGAGGTCTCTTTTGGGTAGATTCCCAAGAGAGCAATTGTTGGGTCAAATGGTAGTTCCATTTTCATTAACTTGAGGGTCCTCCATACAGCTTTCCATAGTGGTTGGACTAGTTTACATTCCCACCAGCAGTGTAGTAGTGTTCCTTTCTCTCCACATCCTCACCAGCAATTCTTGTTGTCCGTTCTTTGGATGTGGGCCATTCTTACTGGTGTAAGGTGGTATCTCATTGTGGTTTTGATTTATATTTCTCTTATTACTAGCGATGCTGAGCAATTTTTCATGTGCCTGTTGGCCATTTGTATCTCCTCTTTGGAGAAGTATCTTTCTAGTTCTTCTCCCCATTTTTTGATTGGGCTTTTTGTTTTGCTTTTGTTTAGTTGTTTGAGTTCCTTGTGGATCTTCATTATTAAACCCTTGTCATTCATGTGGAGGGCAAAGATTTTTTTCCCCTTCAGTTGGGCATCTTTCAGTTTTTTTTTCTGTTGTCTCTTTTGCTGTACAGAAACTTTTTAGTTTGATGTAGTCCCATCTGTTTATGTTTTCCTTTATTATTATTATTATTATTATTATTATTATTATTATTATTTTGCTCCTGCAGATGTTTCAAGAAAGGGCATTTAGAAGAAGAATCTTTAGCCAGTTCTTAGAGTTGAACTTTAAGATGAAGACAGCAAATTCTTTAAGGTAGACTGATCATTGAGCATAGACCAGTCATTTTGAAGGCAGGTGAATCGAAGGTGTATACAGGAATTCCCACGGGAAAAAGGGAAAAACCCATTTTGCCTATTATAAAAGGGTACAAAGGCAAAGAAAGTGGACTCTTAGTGTGCTTATAGATCTTTAATTGGTGTGAAGTTCAAAGGAGAGAGGAGGGAGGTAGGGAGGAAAGGAGGGGAGAGACAGAGACAGAGAGGGAGGGAGGGAAAAAGGGGGGAGGGAGAGAGGGGGAGAGGGAGGGAGGTTTCAAGTAATAGACTCCCATATCAAATTCAAATTCAAATTCAAAAAATTACCCATCTCCTCATGGGCGGATGCCCAGCTAAATAAGCTTGCTTCCCAGGAGTCCAAAGGCAATCACAGGAAAGGTTCTGGAGAGCTGGGACAGAAGAGAAACCCAAAATTTATCATGTACCATATAATCCACCACAAGGTCAAGATGATGGTTACTGCCTGCTTTCCAAATCTAAACAGTCCCGGGGAGTAGCTTCTCTGCATGTCTCTCCTTGTTCCCTATTCAGCCTCAAATATATATCCACTTCATGCCTTCCCCCTTCACAGCTGGCCCCCATTCATGGCATGCTGGAAGTTGTAATCTTCAGTGCCTAAGCTCTCAGTGTGGATAGAGGTGCAATATGATCAGGATTCACTGGCTCAGAGTTTTCTCTACACTGTTCCTCTGACAATTCTTGAGTTCATTACTATTGAAATTAAATATGCTTTCATTTAATCTATAATGTCTGAAATGTATTCTTTGATAATTTACTAATATCATGAAGTATTATACAAATTTCTAAATTCAGTAAGATACTCATACTGTATAGAAATGTCTGATATTTTAACTTTTTACTAAAATATTTTCTAAAAACGTTTTTGGAAAATATTTTTATTTCTAATGTTCCTCACTGACTTGGACTAACAGAACGCTTACTTATTTATGTATAGCTCTACTTGCAATGATTTGTTGCTCTATTCTATGAGGTGATAATGATAAGGTTGAGATAGGAGAATGTAGTTGGTCTAATTTGAAATACTTTTCTTTATATTGAGCTTAGCCTGTGTTCCATTACTATGAATTCAATATTTGGCTAAGTGCTGAAAATCATTATACATTTGTCTCTGTCAAAACATTTTGTAAACACTCCTCTCAAACACATGCACGAGAAAGAAAGGATAATGGGGGGAAAAGCAATTGTTTTTCTTTAAAAAATTCTATATAATATTCACATACATAAATCCCCCTTTAATTGTCTCTTGACTTTCAGGAGTTATTTGAGAATAGGGTAAGAGCTAAGAAAGGAATTTTGTCCAGAGCATATCTGACTCTCAGTGTTTTGTGGAACAGCATGAGAGATTCCTTCCAATTGTATAGGATAAGTACAGCCCACTGAACACTGCTTAACAGCAGTTTACCACAAGCCAGTTATAATGTCAAAAACATTGGAACCTTTTCTTTTCTTCTCTATTTGAATAATGATAAATGTCTTCATGCTGTGTGAGAACCACTGAAGTGTATTTCTCTGCAGGTAAACTTGGCAGTGTCTTATATAATGCCACTCTTTGGGAGTATTACTTAAACAGTGTGAAATACATTGTCTGATAAGAATTGTATCACAATTTGGAATGATGTTTATGCAAGTGGAGAGTCTGCCAGTTATTTTTAGTCAAAAGAAATGGACCTCCGAAGCCATAATATAAAACCCAGGCTTTTATTTGGATATTTATAGTGAAAACTATAATTGTTCCTTGTGGAGGATAATGTAAATTCAATCAATTGACCATAGTCCATCAAGTAATATGATAAAATAACTATTCTTTATTCCTAAGATGTACAATCTAATCAATCAGTCACTAGTTTTTCAAATGGATAAATTTAATTTTCACTGAAATTCAAATATTTAGTTGCATATAACACTAATGCTTCTAATCTTTACCTGTTGGTTAAAATTACTCCTATTTATTATCTAGTTTGCCATGTTTATTAGCTGCTAGGTTGTCATCAATAGCAATTTCATGATCCAAGCTGGCAATATAATATCCATGTAACCAAAAACCTCTTGACTTAAGGAGTTATTTTGTTATGTAAATCAAAAGTTTCAAAATTCTTAAAAATTTTTGAAAGACTTCAATTATGTTGAGTCACATTTCCATTCATTGAATTCATAGGTGCTCCAAAATAAATGAAATAATAAAAGAAAACAACTGCAACTGTTAGTATTTAGATCACTATGTCCAATAATATAAAACTACTTGACTAGCTGTGTGACTATTTGTGGAATAGATTATTCAATGACTTTATCATTCATTGGATCAATTAAATACTGTCATCTGAAAGATCTCACTACTTTGGTAATTGGAAAGAAAAATAATGGATACTTCAAGTCTTATGATTTATTATAAGCTGATGATTTCTATAAGTTAGAATTTGATCACATACAGTTTAAGATTCTTTGCTATTTCATGAACTTTGAGAAGTTTAGGAAACATGGCACAACTCTGGGGAGTTGTGGGATCATATCAGCAGTAACCGTGAGGTCATCCCATCATCTTAAACTCAAGGTGAATTATAGTCACCCACTTTTGGAACTGAACATTTGACTAAAGTTGGAAATCAGTTGGCTCTCAAGCTGAATATTTTCTCTATTTTAAGAATGTTTTGGTGCATATGGTGAGATTAGTTCTGATGGGATGGAATTTGGAGTGTGGAAACTTTAAATATTAGATTTAAGGTAGGTGTGTATTGGGAATCAATGTCCTATTACCCCATTATATTTAGTTATGTTGATTAATTCCTAATTGTGCACAATATTGAGGTTTATTTCATTGTCTTGTAGCTATATCCCATATATGTCTTTCTTTTTTCTTAATCTTCCTAAAATCCCTCCTTTGTCTCACTTTTCACTTTCCATTAAACTCATAGTTGTAGTGAAGTTTGAGTTAACCTAGTATGACAGAAGAGTGAATTTTGTTATTTTCTTTTGAGAGAAAGATTTAGGAGCAAGTAAAATTAATTGTTTCCTTTAACTTGATGATGTTTACTAAAAAATTGGGATCATTACTGTATTCATTCTAAACATACTTAAATTTAGTGAAGTGGGAATTCTATACTTAAAAATTAGAAACACACACTTTGGGATCTAAGTAAGTTTGTTAGAATAAATGTACATATATTTGCATTTCAGTTATAGTTGTCTTTAATCTGAAAATATTTTTAATCACAAAACTCTGTATAATGATGAACTATTAAACTAGAGATTGGAGTCGGTAAAAATAAATATAAGAATCTTGGTAATTAGAATTTGAACATGTATCATCTTCTATCCTAGTTCTTCTCTTATAAACTTTCTAGAAAAGCTGCCATCCAGCCATTGTTCAGCAGAAATCTAGTACTCTTCCTAACTTTTAGTTATTTCATTCTCTTTGCTCAATACTATAAAAGGAAAATTTACAGTACACATATTATATTTCTATTATATAACTTAATTTGTGACTGAGTCTCCAGTTTTCTTAAGGTAAGCAACTTAGTTTTTGTTTTTTTTTTGTTTTTTTTTTTTGTGTAGCTTAATTTCACTCTATTAAATTTTTGATCAATTTACTCTTTAAAACTGAACTGATCATTTCAAGGTTCAGGTTCCTAATTTTGCTCCTGATGTGAAATCTGGGTATGTGGGTATAAAGAGCCAGGCGCAGGGTTGTGAGAAAAATGAACAAGAGAGATTGACACAAAGACTGTGGGCTATCAGAAGCATGGCTGGTATAAAACAATTATATATTATATATAATATCACCATTATACACATAAATATAGATAATGGATGGAACTAGCCTTGGATAAATTCACAGATGTCATATAATTTATTTTTATTTATTTATTTATTTATTTATTTATTTATTTATTTATTTATTTATTTATTTATTTATTTATTTATTTATTTATTTTGAGACTAGGTCTTGCTATTTTTGCCTGTGGAACCGCAAGCTCTCGTTGCCTGGGGTAACACAGACTCAAGCAATCCCCAGCCTCAGCTTCCCAGGTAGCTGGGATGACAGGCGCGCGCCACCACGCCCAGCTATTTTTTTGGAACTAGGTCTCGCTACGGGCCCCAAGCGGGGCTCGAACCGCGATCCCTAGCCCCAACTGCTTCATAGGCTGAAGCTTACAAGCACGAGCCACACACCGTGCCTGGC
>PVHY01009944.1:0-53965 GCA_004024945.1 Uropsilus gracilis
ACCTAGAAGAAATCATTCTAGCAGAAACGAGCCAGATGGAAAGGGACAGAAACCAAATGGTTTCACTAATATATGGTCAACCAAATGAAACTGCACAAGAGGAGAATGGGGACCAACTGGAGTGGGTGGGAGGGGGAGGTGGTGCGTGACCCCCAGGGATTGAAATGATGTGAAATATAGATAAATAAATTAAAAAAAATAAAAGTGATTTTAATATAAAAAATAGATTTCAATTTCTTGACTTTGTGGTATATTTTCTCTCAATCTTCTTTGGAACCGCTCAGTGTTTCATCCTTCTTGTTGGTCGTCTCCTCCATTCTGGTTTTAGTTCTATGTTGATGCTTCTTTGCCATTTTGTTGGACTCTGGCTTATAGAGTCAGTCTTCCAGTCCTTGTTAGTGAACAAATTCCTTTTGGAGCGAGACTTTAGTGCAGAGTTAGTCCAGATTGTGTCCTCTCCATTTGCCTTTTGCCGCTCCCCCTTGGGGCTCTGCCATGCCTCTGTGGTCTTCCTACCATCATGATATGGGAGGGTAACATAGTGTCATTACAGGTTACTCTGTTCCCTGATTTTGGCTTCTGAGCACCAGTGATCATATTAGTGTAGCTCTTTGATGAGTCCTTGGTATGATTAGATACTCAGTCCTTTATCTGTTAACTTCCTCTGTGTTCCTCATGGGTTCTGTCCAGGAAGGACATGGGTGTTTCAATGTTTTTTGTTGTTCATCCTCTTCTGTCTAAAGTTGGTTCATTAGTGTTTTTCTTGTTCCTGGTGGGGACTGGCTAGAGAAGTAAGACCAGCGAAGGGATGGGGTCACGCCCCCATCCTCCCTCTCCCTTCCCCCCTATGCCTACGCCCCGGCAGGGCTTGGGATCTGTGTGGGGATAGGGGGACCCTCCTCCCTTGCCCACTCACCTGGGCAGGGCCCCTCCCCCCAAGCCCTCCCAGCGCAGGGTGGCGCCGGGGATGACGCCAGTACCTCCATCCCACTGGAGGTGTGCAGTTGTGCAGCCCGGGGGAAGGGGTTTTGGTCTCTAATTTTTTGAGAAAGCTCTATATTATTTCCTTTTAGAGGCTCCATCAATCTACATTCATTGATAGTAAATGGTGGTTACTTTTTGTCCACATCCTCACTAGCCATTATTTCTGGTCTTTTTGATATGGGTCATTCTCATGGGTGTGAGATGGTCTCACTGTGATTATGATTTGCATTTCCCTCATAATAAGTGGTGATGAGCAATTTTTTTCCACGTGCCTGTTGTATCTTCTTTGTAGAAGTGTCTGTCGACCTCTTCTGCTTATTTTTTGATTGAGTTATTTCATTGTTGTTCAGTTGTATGAGTTTATTGCAGATCTTTATCTTGGATTTGCTGTTTCTTTTATGAATTTCACAGAGGTAGTATTCTTTTCAATATCATAGAGAATATGGATACATTTGATGAAAATTTCTTATGCATAAATATGGTTTCTGAGCAAGAAGATACTTTAAAAATTAATTTATTTTTAGCTGAGGTAATATTGTGGTACCCTGTCAGGTATTACTACCATAGTACCCCCCCCCCAACTCACCCATAATCTACAATCAGAGCTTATTGTACTTCCTTCCATCTTTGTTCTTTCTGAGCAGGAAAATTTTATGGTTATTTCAAAGAAGAGTGGTTCTCTTCTCCCTACTTAATTCCCTCCCACTACTTTCCAGGATCTTTTTATTTACCCTTGATCTTTCCTTATTTGCCTCATTGTTTTAGAAGGGGTTAATGCTTGCCTGATAATTTGTACAATTACCTACGAGTTATGAGGTTATCCAAATGTATCAGAGAAGCCCATCACACCTGATACATCTCCACTCATGCCAAGAATTCAGGAAAAATAAGAAGTAATAATGTCTACATGACTTTGGTAATGCTATCACCAAAATCTCACTAGAGTTCCAGTGGACAGAAGACAACAAAGCACCAGGACCAGGGTATTTCCCTCTGGACTATCACAATGGATCAAATAACCAGAAACCTTTCCCCAAATCATCTTCCCTAAATTAGATGTTTCCATATTTGGTGTGTACCAAGAACATGCTACAGGATTTGTTTATATCACAGAAAAAAAAAAAAACACCTCAGTATCATAAGCACGCAAAAAAAAAAAAATAGCAGAGTGGCCTAGATGAAATTGGACAAAATAATGATTTCAAATAGACTCGGGTGTTCAAAACAAAGTCAATGGTAATACTCACTCTAAATAAGTGAGGGCAGTTATAAGCCACACTTGTCTTTTTTTGGGGGGGGGATTAGGTCTCGCTATTTTTACCTATGGAACCGCAGGCTCACATTGCCCAGGATACCACAGACTCAAGCAATCCCCAGCCTCAGCTTCCCAGGTAGCTGGGATTATAGGCATGCACCACCACGCCCAGCTATTTTTTTGGGGGGGGGGGGACTAGGTCTTGCTATGTTGCCCTGAGCAGGACTTGAACTGTGATCCTTAGCCCCAACTGCTTCATAGGCTGAAACTTACAGGCACGTGCCACCATGCACTTGTCTTTATGGATATATTATCAAAAAGCAAAAGCATCCAAATACAGACATGTCAGGCATGCCACCCTCAAATGTGAAGGACACAGTAGACACATAGAAGTAGAGAAGTAGGTTTTAAAAATGAGCCAGAAATAATTTCCCCTAATTCTGTACACACTCACTATTCAAAGGTTACCATAAAAGTGTGAAAATTTTTACAAAGCTTAAAAATCATTATATATAGTTTATTTGAGCAATAATCCCCTCAGAATTGGTTATTACCACTATTAATGACTTGCTAGTTAGAGTGTTAATGGCCCATAGCAAAAAACTGCTGGTAATGACTGATTTCAAAGGATTATTGCTTAATTAATGGCATTTCACCTATCCTTGGTCATTTTGTAATATCATTTTTATTGCCTATTTTAATACCTGAACCTTATTTTATTACATTCAGAAAAGTATTGCCAAAGCTGATAAAATAGATAATAATTTTCTGATTGTGGTTAGCTTTGTCATGTGCAGGCATTTCACAAAACTATTTCAATACTTCTGATCCCTTGTTAATAAAATGTCACCTGTAACTTCTGGGTGTGTTATAAGAATATAACTAAAAATTGACATACTCATTTTTGGAAGAAAAGAAATCTGAAATATTTTTGAGCTAGTGAACACATTTTTTTGACATCTCCAGTTTGGATCAGGTAGTCCATGAGAAAAACAAAGGTGGTGATAAGACATAATTTCACCTGAGAACCTTCTTAGTGGTGAGGAGCTTGCAGGAAACATGTCATGTGACTGAGTTTTGGTCTCAGAGTAATTTGCCAGTCTGAGTTTTGGTTTTCACTTTTACAATTTGTAAAATTAGATTATTGAATTAGATGGACACTTGGTTCTTCCTAACCCTTATATTTTATGATTATAAATCACAGTTCAAAAAGAGAATATGGAAATATTTGATTAGAGCCATAGAAATCCTTTTTCAGTAAATTCTATGGTCTATTCACATTATTCCTTATACTAAATGTGATCCTTTTGAATATTCCTTAGTGTAAATAAGTAACTATCTGAGGCTTGGAAAATGCAAATATTTTTGCTGTGACAGTGCTAAGTTTGACACAACCCAATTTCTGTCTTTTTTTGTTGATTATATATATACTTTTTTATATTGTTGTATAACCCAAGGTTCTCCCACCACCTTGTCACTCATGAACTGCCATCACAAACTCCCTTGCTTATCCCTTCCCTGGCCTCCTCTGACCTCCCCCTCCCTTGCTTTATGCTTTAGTGCTGCTGTCAGTTAGTTTTAATTTTTTCTTGTCCTTTGTTTGCTTTCCCTATATCCCACAAATAGATAAGATCATCCATTATTTCTTTTTCTTTCTGGCTTATTTCCACTAAAATGATTCCTTCTAACTTCGTTCACATTCATGTTATCACAAATGAATCAAATTTGTCTTTTATGATTGTTAAATAATATTCCATTGTGTAAATGTACCATAGCTTTCTGATACATTCATCTGTTTTGGAACACTTGGGTTGTTTCCATATCCTGGCTATTGTAACTAGTGTTGCAATAAACACAGGAGTGCAGTTATTCTTTTGAATTAGTGTTTTGGTGTCTTTTGGGTAGATTCCCAGAAGTGGAATTGCTGGATTGAATGGTAGTTCCATTTTCATTAGTTTGAGGGTCCTCCACACAGTTTTCCAAATGACTGAACCAGTTTGCATTCTTAACAGTAGTATAAAAGTGTTCCTTTTTATCCACATCCATACCAGCACTTGCTGTTGCCTGATTTTTTGATACGGACCATTCTTTCTTGTGTGAGGTGGTGTCTTATTGTGGTTTTAATTTGAATTTCCATGATTATAAGTCATGTTGAGCATCTTTTGATAAACCAGTTTTATTTTCTTTGGAGAAGTGTTTGTTTAGCTCTTCTGTTCATTTTTTGAATGGGCTTTATAAACCATATATTGGAAAAAGAAATGGACAACTCCTCCCTCATCCCCAAAATCTGACAATAACTCTTAAGCTGAGTCAACTCTCTTTTTATATTTCCCTTTAAGGGTCCCCACCTTTCAAATCTGATTGGCACATTTTTTAAATGAGCTGTTTTCATGATTCAGTGGAAGCTTGAACCTAATTGCTGACAGTGGGAGCTTGGACCTAGTTCATTCTCAGATCAGCTCAAAATTCAAAAGCAAAACCCCAGAAGTGTGTCTCATCCGCTCTGCTCTGTTTTGTGTAGGAGGTGGGCAGGTGAACTCTGCTGTATCTGAATGGTGCTGGTCAGGTTCAAACATGATCCATGTGTTTCCAAAACTGCCACAATTTTTTTTTCTCCCTGAAAACCTAAACATGGCTGCACCAGAGTTGGCCATCTAACCCAGCTGCCCTGGTGAGACCCAGACATACTCATAACAAAAGGGTGATTTGAGGACCCTGGTGGTTCCATGTGAAATCTATTCTTTTTAAGTTAACTAGGATGTTATTTGCCCCTTTTATTCTATTCTTTTATTAGAATACACTGACGTTTCACAGTTTCATGAGACATACTGTATAATGAAATCTATTGGAAGATCTGAACAACTTAGTGAACCAATATTTTCCAATTAACCAATGCATGATATTACAGAATGATGCAAGGACTCTTTCAAGGTGCAATCTGTATTGTGGCTAGAAGAACATCTCATTCCATTAGAAAGAAGTGATTTTGAGAATGTACTCTGGCAGTTTCTGTGCAGTAGAATTTTTGAAATGTGTTAGCTTTCCTTTCTTTCAGAGCAGAGCTGATGCACCAATAGACACACACTAGATGATGCTTACTAAGTTCCTCTTCCCATTAAATTACTGAGTAATTGGTACACTTGAATATATGACACTGGCTCCAAATTTGATTCATACAGAAAAGAGGCAAACTCTATAAAGAGCTTTACTACCTGATATTAAAGTTAGTTCCTGGAAGGCAAAAAAAAGTACCCACAGAATTATAATTTCTATATTTACTTTCTGCCCAGGTATAATTACAAATAATGAAAGAGGAGATCAGATTCATCATTCACCGAACAAAACATCTGCAAATCTTGTAGAATTTGTCCCTTTTTTTTTTATGTTTTGGCATTTAAGCAATGTGAGATTGTGATTAAGCAGATGCAAAAAGGACATGCCGCTTAATGCTTGTTACCCCTCCATAGAGTGTTTGCATTTTCAAAAGGGGACTGAACTACGGAAAACATCTTGGATGAGTTTTTTTGAATAAAGTGATGGGCAACTGTGAAGTGGTAAGCAAAGATGAGTTCTTCTTCCTCAAGACTCATACCACATATTTACAATAGTAAATAAAACAGAAAAAACATTAAAGCAGAACCAATTAAAGAAAATCAGCAACTCTCTCCACCCACCTACATTGGACTCCGTATTCTCTAGCTTTCTAGGTATGTCCTTTTATACTCTTAGTTCAATGCCTAAATCTGATAGAACAGACCCTGCTGTATTAAAGGAACGTGGACATTGTCTTATTCCAAGAGAATGCATTTTCTTGGCAAAAATATTCCAGTGGTTTTAAGTAGTGTCAGATCAAATGTAAAATTCTGCCATCCTTGTTCCATCCTTTGGAAGTTACTACTTTACCCTTGATGGTTGTGTCATCACTGAGAGATAAGCTCCCTCCACTTCTTGACTTATCATGTTAGTCATTATCTTTTGAATTCTCACCATAATTATTGAGATATTTAACCCTTTTATAAATATTCTCTGTTCTATTCCAACTCTCTCAAGTTCTTAGTTATGTCATATTGTAGTTCTTTACTCTTTATCTTTGTAGTGTGACTGTAAGGAGCATGGGGTAAATTCAACTCTTTTCCATCTTTCTCATCTCAAACTTTGTGACCACATCTGTAACTTTGTTTCTTTGCCAGGTTTCATTACTCACATGTGATACTGTGTGATTGCAAAAAAGTGCTTGGGAGTGTGAGCATGTGACACGTGCACCTGTAGTTATAGACACCTGGACTGAGAAGACAGAGAGCACTAAGAATATGTGCTCATAAATATAGATGCCCAGGCCAAGAGAGCATGAAGATCACAACAGAGAGATGATGGGGGAGATTATGGGAGATAGTAGAGATCTCAGAGGGAGGGGATCTTTGTTGCTGCCTGCCTGTCTGCTGATCTTCTGTAGCTAGTCCCCTGGTTTAACATTAAAGATATGTCAGATATACCTAAGTCTCCAAGAGTTCTTTTCCATCTGTCCAAGTCAACCATAAATCTGCCCAGCCTGGGATGGTTGCCCTAGAGTGACCTTGTATTCTTATTTGGTCAATTTAGATAGCATGCTTTTTCAATTTGGGCGTATTATAAAAACTCATATTCCTGAGCTATATAAAAACTCATATTCCTGAGCTGTAGCATATACTATGTATGCTTTTCTGAAGTGAGATATGGAATATTTATGTTCTGTATCCCAAACCAGAAGCTCTCAGAAAATTCTAACATTTACCTGTTTCGTATCCATTGCCCAGGACCATATATTTTTTTTCCTTCTGATATTAAATAGATTTAGTGCCCATGCCATCACTATTTCTTCAGAATTCTGCACCTCATGCAGTTCGTAGATATGCAACCAGCTAAATATTTAGGATATAATTTTGCTTTTAAAGAAGAAAGGAAAATATACATATTATTTTCTTTAGTGAAGATAGACATAAGACAGAGTTATGTGTTGTCTTGTAACATCAAGCCTAGTGACTAATATAGGCTGTGCATCAAACCTAGTGCAGGATGAGGCCCCTTTGGGTTTGAAGCAAAGCACATAGCAGCAAGAGTTTCCTGGAATTAGAGGTGGTGAAGAGCTCTACTCTAATAGCAATGTAGTCAGTTAGGGTCTTTAGTTCAATAAGATAGAAAATAAATGTGTTAAAAAGATATGCGGGCAGCTTGCCCAGACATCTGGAAGGCTGGACAATGAGCTAGAAGCTGGGCAACAGCCAGGGATGATGTCTGGAATCAAGCAGGAATTGTGCCATCAGAACAGAGTCCAGGGATGGCAGCTGGATCATGGACCAGTTGACACCTGGCCTTCATCAATGCAGTTGGCACTATTGCCACTATGCACCAGAGGGACCTCTTTTACTTTCCCAACTGTCACCTTTTCCAGAGAGGTTCCTCCTGCTCTGTTTTATTTGCCTCACTAGCTACAGATTAACTCTGGGTAGCAGAACTTGGGTCTCAACACATTTGACTACAAGGCAGGCTGGGAAGGTAACTATTAGGCATTGTTGCTTTCTTCTGGTGGGATCTACAAGATAGATAAATCTCCAAATATAAGAAAATTCAAATGCAGGCTGGTTAAATGTCCACCAGGTGACCCAGTGATACAGGATTCAAGTCAGCAGTGTGGTGACTGTGAATGCATTTCACACATTTCATGCACTCCCCAGGTGCTAGTGCTTCCGAGGAGCCCCAGAGGGCCGAGAACCACTCCTTTAACCAGAATAGATCTTCTTACGTTTGAGTTCTAAAGACAAACACCATGAAGCAGGACTGTGCCATCTCTTGGCCTGTTTGTTGCTGAATATTTTGTGTCTGTGTGCTGTGTGTGTGTGTGTGTGTGTGCACAGGCAGCCACACACACATTTTTGGGGAGAAGATTGGGGCTATGCATGTGTTTTTTCCAAGAGATCCAGAAGTAAAAGCTAATATATTACTCAGATATATTACTTTTGCTAGGCTGCTGTAAAAAAGTACTACAGGCTATGTGGCATAGGCAGCAGGTTTTGCTCATGTTCTGGAGGTTAGAAGTCCAAGTTCAAGGTGTCTGCACATTTGTCTTTTCCTGCAGCCTCTCTTCTTGGCTTAGAGATAGTAACCTTCTTACCATGTCCTCACAAGGTCTGTCCTTGTGATTCCCTGAAGTCTCCCTGTATGTTCCAATCTCTCAGACAAAGACACCAGTCAGTTGATGAGAGGTCCACCCATTTAACATCACCAAACCTTAAGTATTGCACTGAAGACTGTTCTACAGATGGAGTCGCAATCTGAGCCACTCAGACTCAACAAATGTCGTTAGAACTCAACAAACAAATTTCAGTTGCATGTGATTCCACCTAATACAGAGAATAAGCATCTACAGGACTATTGAGTCTATTAGCCTGGAACTCTAATTTTGGTGAGCCAGCATTCTTTCTTGTCACAAAGCAGCTGCCTTTTCTTTGTGTAGCTGAACTCTGTACTAATCTCTTCAGAGGGATTTTGTTACCCTGAACTTCACCTATCGCAATCTCATAGCTGTGGGGAATGGTTCAGTGAGTAGTGCCTGATCCTATCAGAAGTGAAGAGATGTTTGTCGAAGGACCCACAAGTAGAGAAACTTGAAATCATTTGCTTTTTCTCCATTTTTAAAAACTCTATAGCAAAGATTCTTGCTCAGTAAACTCAATGGATAGTTAATTTAGTTCTTTTCTTTTTTAAAAAATAGTTGCTGTTGCACAATTGACATCTTTATATTTCTAGCCTTGCAAAAGATCTCAGAATACTCCTGATCAAAGTAGGGCTAAGCTAGGTTTAAAGCTAAAGTAGGTCAACTTGGAATCCACTTTTAAGAGGTGGTTTAACATGTTCACACTGGCAGGTAACACTGGTGCTACCTGCATACACAGGTGAACTTTAATAATTCAACTCATTTAATATCACTCAGCCCTGACAGTGGAGAAAAATGCAAGTAATAGAACCCACCGAGGCAGAACATACCAAATATGTCCCCAGTGTGAATGTTTTAACTGGGTAGGCCCATCTTACTAACCTGTACTTAAGGCAAATTAATGACTCTTAGCATGAGTTTCCCTTGGGTAACTCCCTTGGGTAACCCAGACCCCCACAGCATGCCTTTCCTGTTGCTGGCCACACACCTTGCAACCTGCACAAACTATAACTACAGAGAGCCCATTTCTCTTAAGTGGGGTTTCAGTGTTATTTTATAGAAGAAAAAATATGTGAGAGAACAAGCACTTACCCAACTGAAATGCTTCTAAATTTCAAATACCTGCTATACATGTATTATTTATTTATGAATATAAAGAAATGAAAAAGATTCTGTTTTAGGGAAAAGATATTTAAAACTAAATTGTTATCACAAATGATAGAGAATTGAATTGGAAGGGGTAGATATATTTATGTAAAACCTTTCCTCCCCTTCTCTCACCTCCCCAAAGGACTAAGCTTAGAGAATATTCAGACATCATTGATAGGTCTGCTGTTTTAATTTAGTCTTACAAATAAGTCTAAAAATCTACCACCTTGCACATGGTATTATCAATTCACCTTCCCTCCAAAGAGATAAAAAAAAAAAATGAAATCAGCATTCTTTCTAACTCCCTTGGCATAAATTATTACTTACCCTAAGCAAGATGACTGATGATTTCTAAAGTTCTTTTAATTATATGCTAACTTGATTAGTGGCTGAAGGAAAGTCCTTTAAGTGCAATGAACTGGAATTATTCCAGAAGTCCCTGTGTTGGGCTAGCAAATGTGTGTTCTACCCTGAGAATGCTGACCACATGGAGGGTTATGCCCTATGTCAGTGGGAACCACCAACACCCTAATTAACTGGAACTTGGCAAAAATTTTGCCAGGGTGATTTTTTTAGCCATTATCTGAAGTGACATTAGAGAAAAGGACCGAGAGGATTATTCAAATATTAAGCACTTCAAACACAGAAACATCTTCTTGCCTCCTGAATAGAAAAATCATCTGACAGATTTAGAGTGAGGGATATTCAATAATGTAAGCATTTCTCCCAAGTAGAAACCCTTACATAGTCTTCAGTAAGAACTTAGAGTGAATAATTGAGGTAACTTCTTTGATAATTAAGACCTCCAAGAAAAGATATCCAGAAACTAAGGTTGTAGCTGGTTTTCGAAATTGTATTTTCTCTAGTAGTCACCTGTTTAAAAGTTTTTTTTTTAATTTAATATTGATTTGTTCCTGAGGATTTCTTCTGTCTTTTAATCACAGAAGGGGCTTCAAATGTCCTAAAATCAGGACAGTGGTAGAAAGTATGTAGTGGGAAGAAATGAAAATCCTGTAAGCCTTGTTTGAGTACAATTCACTTTATTTTATTTAAAAATAAAAACATTGACTGAACAAAACAGTAGATGAATGTGGTAGAATTCTAGAGATGTCTGTCCAATATTCTTGATGATGTAATCATTAGGAATATAACTAGTAACTTGGTTTAGCAGGGTGTGTACAGTGTTATCATTTGAGCCTGTGGAAGCAGAGGATGGAGGTAAGAATATGAGAGGACACTTTTGAAGAAGACAGGGAGGTTTATGGCCCAGACTGTGATGATATTTTCTCAGCATGTCTACCCCCATATTCATCAAGTGGTAGATGGAAATTATGTACAACTTTTTGTTTGTCATCAAAGGGGAAAATGTAGAAGAAAAAAAGTGGAAGAGTTAGTGAGATGCAGGATATGAAGAAATAAGGGAGGAGTGATGTAAAAAAAGGAAATTCAGAGAAGTTAGATGTTAGAAGTTACATGTGCTTGAAAGACTCCATCTTGACCTTCAGAGGTGGAGGGCCAGAGTCAAGGAATGGGAGCAATTCTAGTATCTTAGAAAAGCTCTTTTTATCCCTATGAAGGAGGTGGAGACCTCAGAGCTGCCTGGAGCTAGATTCATCCAAGGCAATCATCTCAGAAGCTCATTTATTCCCAGAGCCTCCAGAAAGGAACAAATCCCTATTGATACCTTGATTTTGAACTTGTTATTCCTGATACAGAGACCAGTTCAGTCAACCTGAACTTCTAACTATGGATCATGTGAGATAATAACAGTGTTCACTGAAGTACTGAGTTTCTAATGATTTGTAGAATACAAGAAAGAATGAACACAGGTGAAGAAACTTAATGCTGCCTAATTAATCTTCCAAAAATGCACAAAGAACAGCTTTAAAATACTCTGATGCAACAATATACCAATGATAAAGCTAGATTTTCTTTGCATTCCAAGGAAGAAAATGTTTTATCTAATTAATAATGAAAAATAACCATAAGGTGATTGTTCTCCAAAGACCCTGATTCTTGAAAGGGATTGTGACTGTTGTTTCAGAAGAAAAGAAAAAAAAAAACTTTCCTCTTGTTTCCTTCTAGCCATCATTGTGCTGCTGTGATAGAAGTGACCACTTACTCAAATCGATTATGACAACTTTTTATTTTTATTTTATTTTTTGCTTTCTATATTGTTATTATGCCCTGAGATTCTCCCACCCAAATGCCCTAAAACAGACAAATGAATCAGAAAGTTGTGGCATATTTACACCATGGAATATTTATTCAGCAATCAAGATGATAGGTTTTTGTGTCTGGGATTTAAACCCCAATTCTCCTGAATATTGGTTAGGTGGGTTTGGGGAATTTAGCCTGTCTATATCTTGGCGCTTCTCATGGGTAAGATGAGGTTACATGTTCTTACCTAACAACATGTTGTTAGGTAAGATTTAAATTTTTTAAAAAAGCATGTTTTCGAGCAATCCTTAGAGCATAGTAAGATTCATTAAATGACAGTGAATCTTTTTAACATAAGTACATCTTTTTTCCCTTTGATGACTATGAGTCTTTTTCTAGATTATAGTTCAATTGAAGTTGCATGATTGTGAAGAAAACTTCTCAAATACCAGCATTTCTTATTCCTTTTCTTGACCATTTATAAGTTAAGAGTTTCTTTGACAATTTGGTAATAGCTTGTTTCCAACTTGATTATAAATTCTTTTTGAGCAGAAACCATAAGGGCCCCAGTAGACTTTCAATAGGTATATACTGATAATTTAAAAGACTTAGTTTCATTTTACTTTATTACAAATATTTATAAGAAAAAAATGTGCTTTATTTTTTTCCTGTTCTTCATTTGGCATTCTCTGGAATGTCAAAAATTTGAAGAAAAAAATCTCTGCATCTAAGTCCCAAACTGCAGTGCCAGCAGCCCCCAAATCGAGTCTAATCTCAAAAGAATGCAGTGGAATTTTGCAGGCCCGTGAGATCTGGTTTGCTGGGATAAGTCTGAGATAAGCATCTGCATTTCCGGTGGCCCTTCTGAGTCCAGTCCACATAGCCAACCTAGAGGGCATCATCCATCACCAGGCTGGCAGTGGTGAGAATTCCGCCCACTGGGAATTTACTGAAGGAAATAAGCCTTCTCTTCTGTAAATGATTTTGTTTTCAATATGGGCATCTTTACTCTGACCAAAACTCCAGTGGTGAGATGTGCACTTTCTGATTTTTGCTCTGCATTTTAATTGAGCTGCCTTTCAATCACTGACCCACCTGTTTCAGTGCATTGTGGAGGAGATAAGAGGGAAAATCTGATTTACCCTTAGGGAGGATTTCATACTGAAATTGGAATTTCTTCAGAATTATTGATCAGTATCTATCCTGAACATAATTATACTCCGATGTTTTCCTATTTCATGCACTCAAGAGCCATTCCTTTCCTACTTACTCTCCTGTCCTTTCTTGAGGTTTCATTATTTCATAACTTTTTTTGAGTGGTATTTCAACCTTTATGGACTCAAAAAGAATATTTGAAAATATATTCTGCATAAAGTCAGTATTCAACTTGTTCACTTTGTCTTTATAATTTTTTGCTTCTGATGGGTTGCCTCCTTTTCCAGGAGGAGTTTAATGTTTATTTGAGCTTTCAAGTGGGTGCCTAAGGAAACTATGGGATGTGTGGTGTGAGGCCCCAGAGAAGAACTTATTTGTCAATGGATATTTGGCAGTATGCTTTGTTTTATTTGTTTGTTTATTTATTTATTAATATTAAATGGCAGTATGATTTGTACTTGAAGCTATTGGCTATTCCTGACACCCACCCACCCACCCCTCCATTGAAGCCACCCCCCTTTTTTGCCTTTTAGCTGTAGTTTATTACTTTCCCATAGTACTGTAATAGAGCACTACAAACTTAGTCCTGAAACCAGTGCACAATTATTTTCTTACAGTTCTGCAGATCAGAAGTCCTCAATTCCTCACCAGTTTAATGGACCAGAATCACCCACTGGAGACTGGTAGATGCAGTCTCCCTTGGGAGGAAGAACTCATTTCTCATTTCTTTCAGCTTGTGGTGGCTCCCTCTGTGTCTCAACCCAGTCTCTGCTTCCATGGTCATGGGGGGCTTCTTTATGTTTGTATCTAGGGACCACTTGGATAATTTTATCTCAAAACCCTTAATCACAGTTACAAATTCCTTTATTTACAGCCCTCAAAGATTAAGGCCCAGATGTTTTAAAGGATCAGTGTTTAACTTTCCACACAAGGTTAAAATCCCCAAGTTTAATTTTTCCGCTAAGTGCAGAAAAACCACTTTCATTTTCTTTTGTACCCATTCACAGTGTTACTAATTCACACTAGAAGAACACAATAGAAAAAGTTCATTAATCCAATGAGCAAACACATAGAAAAATGAATATTTTACAGTAACAACCATCCTTCTGCCAGACTTGTGTCAAGTGCTATTCTACTCAAATTGTTTGTGATTCCCTTCCTTACTCCCTGAATCATTGTTCCATATTCTCTTTCTCAGATCCATCACCTTCTATCATTTTTTACACTTTATTCTCCCCTACACTCCCACTTCCCTCTCTTTTCTTTGGTCCATCTTTGTTTTCTTCTATCCCACCTTCTGTCTTTCCAATTATATTGCTACTTTGCCTTTAAAACAGTTAGATAGAAATAAAGTAAATATGACTACTATTGGTCATTTTCACAGCTAATTTAGATTATTGGCATATAAAACTAAGAAGTGTAAAAATGTTGAGAGATCAAATAATAGAGTTAAATATAAAAAATTTACAAGCTACTTAGAAGTGTCCACACTTTCCAAACTTATCTCCAGATGATTGTATAAAATTTATATTCATTAGGGTGTTTGGCATTTAACTTCTGGTTTACCTTTGAGGGTTCTCCATTGATGATGATGAATAGAACAATTTCTGAAACTCAAATTAAAAGTAAACACAGTAGGGCATCTCATGTGTGACCAATGAGTTGTGGCCAATTATGATAACAGAACTTTTGTATCCTTCAATGTCACAGGGGCAGTCAGATGCTGTGAGGCCAGGAACTAGCCATAGGTAAAACTGTTCACACAAAATATACTGCTTTACCTGGAGGGTACACAGCCCACTCTGAATTGTGTGGGCTAATTGAAAGTATAGGAGATACAAATCACCAGAATGGTGATTATAATTATAGAAAATACAACCCAGCTCTTGCTTTGAATATCCTCTACCATTTAATCAGAGCTAAAAAGAGTATGCTGAATTATCTTTTCTTTCCTTTGGAAATTCTGGGAAGATTTTAACAAGTATAGTATAGGCCACACCAAGAGTTCAGATGGATATGTGGGCAATAGGGCAACTGTTTGTGTTTTTCCTTGCTTGTACCTCTTACTTTTAATGGCTTCTTAATTGTGCTGCCATATTAATATACAAAAGGGTATCCTCTTTGATTACTGCAGTATCTGTGCTTCAGCATAGATTCAGAGCGTTTCTGCCCCTAATCCCCAAATCATTGTCGCAGTGGGAAGGGAAGTCCAGTTGGTACTCACTGTTAGTTTCCACAAAGCAAGAGGAAACAGAGTCTTTGACCTATTTCAAAGTCAACTCTAAGCCTGAATTCTCTGATAGGCACCTATTTACAGAGCCAAACTTTGAATCTATGGTTGGATGGCACAGACTTGCTCCTGAGTTTGAGTGTGTTTTCAGTGCTCTAAGCAGCATCTGGAGGCTTCTGGCTAAGATCAAATTTCCCAGGTCTCATGGAACCTTTCATTGCTATCAACCTTCTGAAGATACTTCTTCTGCAACCTGATTCCTTGTAAAGATTCACCTCAAATATGTTTTTTTGAATCCTTATCTATTTTCCCATGATGGACATGTGCTTTCTTCTTTGATGGATATTTGGTCTACCTTGTTTTTGATAATCAGTGTCAAGGTCTACTCCCATTTTATTGTAATAAACTATCCTCTCCTTCATTACTGATTTTATATTGAAATTTTATATTTTATATTGAAATGTATATATTTGTATATTTTTATATAACAAATTATATATAATTTATATTTATATATTTTATATTGAAATTTATATATTTTTGCATAACCAGATTGTATTAAATAGAAATGCAGTGTCCAGAATGAAGGAAGACATTGACTTTCCTGAAGTTCTAATGTTCAAATCACTCCAGGTATTTTATATTTAGTAGGGTTTTTATGGAGGCCAATGATAAACTAGAGCTTGTGCGATGGATGACAACCAAAAAGTCAGAGTCTGGAAACTAAGATGTAAAAAGAACTACTGAGTGATCTGAGACTGTGCAATTGGAGAAGATGTACTCAAAATGTGTTCCCACTGGGCTGTACTTCCCATCAAGTTGTTACTGCTTGTTCAGTTGTTCATCTTTCATGCTCTACTAAAGTCTGGGATGTCAGGAACCATTGCCATACTCTTTGGAACATACATCACGATGCCTGATGCAAAATAGATACTTAATGGATATTTGATGAATGAGTGGATGAATAAAAATTCCATTGAGCCATAAATCTATGTAATGCTCATAGAGTAAAACTAGGAGACATCAGATATCTGTGCTTAAAAGTGCTTGGTATGGTGCATGTATTTACTGCTGAATTCTTGAGGTTTTAAAAATTTTGAAGGTAAAAATAATATATATTCTATTTTTAAGCATATTTTAGACTGGAATCCCCCCCCCATTCTAATAAAATGATAAAACATCTTATACTCATGCTAACAATAAAATGGAAGACTGGAAATAATATGTGAACTTTGAATACTTGAAGAACCATTTTTTCCCCCTGTGGACAAGGACACAAAAAAGACCAGAGGAGTAGAAATTATAAAGGCACCTTTTTTATTTAGCATAAAGATTTTGTTAAAATTAAGGCAACCAAAACAAGGAACAAGCAGGCTCCTGAGGTGGGGAATTATCTGTTTCTGCTTCAGCTGCTGTTAAGTAGAAGTCAAACACTCACAGGGAGAGTGCAGGGCATGGACAGTCCAGGAACTGGAAGATTGTATCAGTGACTTTGGTTCCCACAAAATTTGTAGCATTTTCTATTTTATTTCTCATTTTTGTTTGTAAGTTCCTGGTCTAGAACATTGTTGTCTTTTCAGGATGCTATGCCCTTGTGCTCAATGCTTTCACAGTAGACTTATTAATATTTGCATATTGCTTTATTGGTCTGTAGGCTCTGAGAGCATTTAAAGAATCATCATGGAAACATTGTCATAATATAGAAATCTTGTGGATGTAAACTAGTTTTCTTGTAATTAGAAAGGGAACATTAATAGAAAGCTTGTCTTCTGGATACACATGGAAATATACAATTTAAGGGTATGGTATAATTGCTGATGCTATCTCACTCTATTTCTTCTTTCACAATCCCAAATCCAGAATTCTTACTATTTTATCAATGAACCTTGACTCATAACAAATGAGTTGTAATCATTTGGATGACTTTGTTGCAAAATGTGAAAGCATACTGAATAACTCAGATATCATAAGTTAATTATCTATAACTGTTAGATTGAATTTAGAGGGATATTATTTTATATAACTCCTGCTGTTTATGTGTCTCTGTTACTTTGTTTACCATCTGGCCAAGTATGTCAGAATTTTAGGATATTAAGAGCTGGGGCCAGGTTGAGTTTTGTGGTGTCTCAGTCGGGCTAGTGGTGTGCTCTTCAAACTGTGTACATTACTGTTTTACTTGACTGGTTTTGTCTGTGTGCATACAATAAATTGCTGTTATTAAATGATCCAGAATTACTATTCATTGGTTAACAAACAACAAGAACTCACTAATACAATGTATTTGGATGAAGAACCTGGACATGCAGAGTGTAAGGGGTAAGAGCACTGAACAGCGCTGTTCAACAGAAATTGAATAGAAGCTACATATGTAACCTAAAAAATTTTAGTAGTCACTTCAAAAGAGTAAAGATACAGCAGGTAGAATTAATAAATTTAATCATTGTCAATATATTTAAAATAGCATCATTTCTTGTAAATTAAAAAAATAGCTGAAATGTCTGTATTTGTCTTTTTATCCAAGGCATTCAAATGCCACCTGAATAATATAACATATCTCAATTCACCCACAAACTTTTCATCAGATGTAATTCATATCTATTTAGATTCCATGGACTTCCTCTAGAAGACCCTTCAACAAGCCTAGAAAACCTAGACTTCTTTATAAATCCACTTTCCCTTCCTTCCCTCTCCTTCAAGTCCTCACCTTCCACCCCAGTGAACCAGAGGGGACAGGAAGGGAATACATGTGTGTAGCCCCAGGCATTGCAAACAAAAGGGCTACTCTAATTCCTTGCACAAGTGTTAATGGACCCAGAGAGCAAAAAAGGAGACCTGAAATAACAATAGGACACTGCTACAACCCTGGGCACTGAGGGAAAACAAAGGAAAAATGTTTGTCTGACAATCATGTCAGCAAAATAAACCAGAGAGAAAAAGATGAATACCAGATGGTCTCACTTATATGCAGGATATAGAGAACAAATAAAAGGACAAGAAAAAATTAAAAATAGCAACCTGATAATAGAACTAAAGTAGACAGGAAGGAAGGGGGATGGTAGGAGGGCAAAATCAGGGCAAGGATGAGCACAAGGGCTTATAACAGTTAACATGTGACATGTGGTGGAAGAATTATGGGGCATACAATGATGCAAGAAAATATATAATCAATGAAAAATTATAAAGCAAATATGTGGGCTTACCAGAGACTAAGCACCTAGGATATGAGCACCATTTGGGTGGTGATCAGCCTCAAATATTTTTTCTCAACCTTGATAGTGTTGTGCGCATTTTGTGACTATAAAACCCTTCCCCCTTTATTTTTAATGACCCACTTGCCGGCTGCTGTACCTGAGAGGAGAGAGCAGGGGCTGAGCTTGGTGTGTGGCAAGAAGCTGGAGCTGACAGGCTGAGAGTCTGCCAGTAACAGGACATGTGCATGGGAAGTTTCTGATTTCCCACTTTCCATTATGGTTTGTGCCTCACGTTTCTGCTCAGTAAGAGTAGAAGTCAGTAGAAGTCAGTGGAAGTCTTGCTGAGGCTTCAGAAACAGAGCACAGAAAGGTAAACCTAGATTGACATTGACAGGGGTGGGAGGGATGGGGGGATGGGGGGTGGTGATGGTTGGGGGTGGTGGTTGGTCTAGCTGCTTCACTGGCCTTTCCTTCACCCGGGCGGCATCCTAGTTTAGTCAGAAGGTAGTCTTCTTATCCGCTGTGGGGTGCCTAGCGAGAGTCTTATGAAAGAAGGACTTTTTGGTTCACCTGAATTTTGACAGCAACCCCAGTTGTCTAGGTTTAGACGAAAATAAACCTGAGTTTGGCTCAGATTGGAATTGGATCCCACTAGTTAGGTATTGAGCAGTGCTGGGTCTCAGCGAGGGAATGTACTGCTGTGCAGACTCTGGACAGCCGGTATCGCTTTCCGGGACAGCTGTCTTTTCACAGGCAGAGCAGAATGCCTGTTCACTCTGTTCCATCTCGTCAGCGAATCCTGCTGCATGTTGCTGTCAGCAGGCACAAGAGGGGATGGTCAGTGTTCCCATAATCCTTTTCCTGGGGAGAGAGGACCACATTTCCTTCTCTCCCAAAATGAGTTTTTTTTCATTTAAAATTTTTTTTCACTTTTTATTGTTTTCATGCATACATACATATATATGTGTGTGTGTATATATATATATATATATATATATATATATATATTGCATCATTGCCAATCCCAATATTCTCCCATCACCTTACCACCTATGCACCATCTTAGTCTTTTGTGCCCTCCCCGTCCCGTTGTCTCCCTCCTCTTCCTCTCTTTTTCTATACTTTGGTTCTGTTGGCAGTTTTTAATTTTTCTTAAGCATTTGTTTGCTTTGCCTATCCCTCAATATCCCTCAAATAAATGAGAATTTTTTTTTTAAGCAGTTGTGCAGAGTACCCTAGAAAGTCTCCACGTATGCCCACCTCTTGAAGGGCAGGGCCCGAATGTGGCCTTGCTTTCTTCTTACAAGGCACTAGGAGGAGGCCTGAATGCAATGGCTGCATAAGGTCGACCAGGCAGCCCTCACGCCTTCACTGAAAGCCCACTCCCCATTCACACACTAAGCAAGCGGGATTATTTTTGTGAGAAAGATGTATTTGTTGACTTAATGCTGCATATGTTTGAACTCATTCCAAAATGATGTATTCATCAATGCTTAAAACATTTTGAAAGCTCTGTGTAATGGGAGGCAGTGTTAGCCGCTTCCTGGCAGTGCGATGTGTTTGTGTTTGGGTTACAGTTCAGTTCTTGGCGTCCTCATCACACAGCAGTTGGAATGAGTCTTGGAATTAGCATGAAATGACACGGTTTATTTTGTTTAGTGGATCTGGTCTTTCCAAAGCTGGTGCTCATTTCTCCCGAGTCTGTTGTGAACATTCCACTCTGATAGGCTGGAGAGGAAGAAAGGAGAAATCCTGACAGTAGTTTTGACACCGGGTTTCTCATTAAAAAAGAAAACAGCCAATTCCCCTGCCACTCTCCCTTCCGACCACAAAACAGAAATCAGGCCAAGGCAAGAATCTACACAGCAGAATAAAACCCTCATTAGAGGGACTCCTTTGTATTTGCTCTGCGAGTAGCTCCCCTCCCCCATCGCAGCCCATTAGGGTAGAAAGACACAAATCAGGCGCTTTGCATTTCCTGGCTTTGCCTAAGATTTTACCAAATGAAGTCAACATAGGTGAATCCGAATGTGCCCCTTTGGGAAGGGGAGAAAATCAAGACATAAATTACCAGGAGGTTAATGAACGCAGCCCCATCAGTGCTTGACTGCTGGACTTCCCTCTTTAATTTGGAACCTCCGAACGCCCCGATTCCTCCCTTCATGCACGTCCCCGGCAGATGTTTTATTGTCTCTGTTGTTTCTCCTCTGGGGCTGTACATTAGGTTAAAATATCACAAATAGCTGCTATTATAGTGTGAGTCACAGAAGCTATAATTCTCTGTGACAGCCAGAGGAAATGTGACATATTTAGGAAGCCCTGTCACCGAGGCGAGCGCTCAGCTCTTCAGGCACATGTTTAATGACCGACTCAGTGAGCTGCACAAACTTTGCTGTCTCCCAAACAAAAGGTTACTCCTGGGGAGCTATAAATATTCGGGAAAGTGTTCTTCGACAATGATGCACTCTTTCTCTTCCTCCTCACTCCCGCATCTGAAACTCTTAAATAAACATCTTATCAGGGACAGGTAAGGCAGATCTTTGTCTTCTGCTCCAGTTTGTATATCCAGTTCTGTTCTTTTTAGACAGCAGCCGTGATGTCGGGCTCAGCTATCTTTCATATCTGAAATTGGAGACCTTCAAACCCTTTTGTGTGTGCTCTTTGGGGAGAGCACTGGTGTTGACAGCCAGACTCAGCTACCTGCTGTGATGTCATGGCGTTGTCACTTTGTATGTCCAGCCAATTACAACCCCCCACATGAGTTTTCCACTGTAAATTCAAGCATGCTTTGCATTATCCATTGAACCCTGGGCATCTCAAATCTTGGTGCTGTTGACATTTTGGGGTACCAGACTCTGTAGCAAGGGGCTTTTCTGGACATCGTGGGTATTTAGCCAGTCCCTGGGCTCCATTCATTTGGTAGGAGCAACATCTGCCTGTCAGCCATGACTACCTGAAATGTTGCCAGATGTTCTTGGGCAGAGGGCAAAGTTGTCCCTAGTTGAAGGCCACTGACTGAATTCCCTTTTCTTTCTACATCTCTTTCCTATTCAAATGCCGTCACTGATTTTCTGTGACTGCATAAAATTCCACATTCTCTCTTATACTCCAAGTATACAGTTTTCAGGACTGTCCACAAAGGTTTCACATGCATAATCCTGTTTTCCTGCCCACAACTCATTATTTAGGGTACTTACTGTCTTATTCCTATAGCTTTGTGGATATATTTGTAGTGACTCTTATAGACTGTGAATTCACAGTGCTTAGACATAACTGGTGCTCAAAATTATGCTAACACAAAGGAAATAAAATAAAACTTCATTTGGACTCATTTTGTTTTCTTTCTTCAAAATTATTTAAAAAGATGAAACAAAAGCTCTAGAAAAGTATGAAGTTAAATGAAGATGTGCCAAATCGCACCATTCAGAAACAGAAGCTTTTAACACTCTGCCTAACTTTTCCCCAATATTTTCTTTCTGTGAATTTTATTGAGTGCTTTCTTTAAAAAAATTCACAGTCATAAAAAGCAAGGTTATGAAAAAAAAATTTGTAAACATTATCTTCATGACTGCTCATGTGAAAAGAAGACTGCCATCCAAGTGCAGAAGTCACTGCTATACGAACAGCAGGAAGAAAGAAGTAAAGGAACTTCAGAAACTTAACAGCTGGGCCATCCCCACAAACCAGCTTCTGAATTCAGCAAACTTCCAGACTTCCTTTCACACCTGACAACAACAAAGGTCTTTCTCTAAGACAGCATTGTGAGGATCAGGGGTGGGGGGTGTCTGGGCCTTCTCCTGTCAGGGAGAAGATGCTCCCTGGTGGAGAAGAAAGGCAGGGAAAAGGTAGAGGAAAAGCAGGGGAACCTGACCCTCTTCAGTCGGTTTCAAAGGGTGCTGGTGCTCAGAGATTTGAAAGTGGTAAAAGAGGTTTGCCTGCAAAACATTCAGGAGATGATTTCTTTTTCATTGTGTTGTTGCATTTTGTTGAAGAACTCATTTTCTTTTGTAATTTAAAATAATGCATCACTTTGATTTCCCTCATATGTAGGCCATAGAGAAACAAACAAAAAAAACCAGATGAAATGAAACTAAAGTGGAGCCTTAAGAAATATGATTGCAGAGTTGGGGCTACTAAAGTGGGGATGCAAAGTGGGGGTAGGAATAAAGGGAAGAGGAGGCCTGAGGCCCAGGTTAAAGGACTGCTTCCCTAAACCATATGCAGTACTGTAAATCTGTGTTATCTTAATAAAAACAGACAAACAGTGCATACTTTAATTCAACAAGTTGTGCAATTGTCAAATGCAAGTCTCTGTGCTGGGGGGCTGAGAGTGAGCACCTAAGACAAGTTCCCAGTTCCAGTTCTCTTGGAGCTGGGGGTCACTGGGAGAGTCCCACAACCACCCAGTGAACGAATGAATGAACTAGGTACATTCATTTGGAGAAGACAGCTTTCTTTGTTTGCTTAATTTTGATGTGATGTTTTTAAACACCTTTTTCCAATTCTTCCTTTGTTTAGATCCCTCTCATTTTGTTTTCCACCTTTTTCATTTCCTATGGTTGAGAGATGCAATATTTCTAAGTGAGAAGAAAAATCAAATATTACCTTGAAATTTTGTCTTTTGAAAATTTTCGTTGCAGAGGAAATCATTTTCCACATTTCTTTTGCACTTATTTGAATTGCAGAGCTTTTAATGGGTATCTTGACCATTCTTAGGAAATCTATAATTGGTTTTTTATTGACTTAAAAAGTACTTTATCCTATTTGACATATACTTAATGTATACCTTGTTTATACATTTATCGTATATTATATATATGATATGCACAATATATATAAAATTATATTTGTTTTAATTTTTCATCATAATAAAGTTCATTTATTTTAAGGTATTGGTAAATTTTGACAAAGGTATATAATCATGTAACTACAAGTACCCTCATGCTCATCCTCCCAAAAAGTTTTTTTGTGTATCTTGCACCTTCTCTCTCCCCCTGGCAACCTGTAATTTGCATTCTCTTGCTATGGGCCTGTTTACCTAGAAATTCTTACAGAGAAAAAAAATACCTAGGATTATACAGTGAATATAGCCTTTTGTGTCTTTTTCTTTGGCATAATTCATTAGAGTTTTGCCCATGTTGTGTCTATCAGTAGTTCGTTTCATTATTGACTAGTATTCTGTTGTATTGATATACTGCAGTTTGTTCACCCATTCACCACTTGGCATTTGGGCTGTTTCCAGTTATTGACTTTTATATAAAAAACAACAACCAAAAACCAAAAACCAAAACCTACTAAGAACATTCAAATGTAAGTCTTCTTGTCGTGTACATGTTTAGGGTTGTAGGAACAGAATTATCCTCTCAAAGTTCCCATCCTTTTATGCTGGAAACTATGAACATGTTGCAATATGTGACATAAGTAATTAAGGTGATAGGTGGTACTAAACTTGCTAGCTAGAGAAACTAAACTGGATTTTTCAGGTAGACTCATTCTAATTACAAAAGTTTTTAAAAGTAGAGAAAAAAGCTGAGAAAGAGCACAGGGATAGCAGCTTAATAGGACTAACCTACCATTATTGCTTCATAAATACAGGGGGGCAGGGGAACACAGGTGTAGGGTAAATGAGTTGGTCAGGCTTTTTTCTTCATTAGCCTGTATATCCAGCACCTGTAGTATCCTTTCCATGATTTTGTGTTCCAGTGGGTGTGTATATGTGTAACTGTGTACACCTGGGTCTAAGAGACAGTAGATGAAGGGGAGAAGAGAATATGTGCACTGAGAGAGAGAAGGCCAGAGAGAGAGAGAGAAAGAGAGCGAGAGAGAGAGAGAGAGAGCCCAGAGAAAGAGTATGAGGATTTCTGGAGGATTAGGGGGCTCACCTGCCTCCCAGAAGCCCTGACTGTGGCCTTGTACTGGCCCTGCCCTTCCTGGTGTGTATGTATAATTGCTGAAACCATAAAAGAACCTGCACAGATTGGTAAGCCTGGTGCCTGGTCCTTATCCCTATAATTGACAGTGAGGATTAGTTACATTACAACAGGCATCTTCTAGAAACTAAAAGAAGAAACAGATGTTTTCCCTGAACACTCCTCCCACTAGAGAAACTCAGTCCTCCTAAGAGCCTGAGGTCTCTGTTAAACTTCTGGCCTGCAGAAATGTATGATAAAACTTAAATAAATGTAAGATAATACTGGATTATTTTTAACCAATAACTTTGGGGTGATTTTCAATAGAAGTCATAGGAGGGATTTCTAGGTATTGATAAGTATATGTTTAACTGTATAAGAAACTGCCAAACCCTTTTCCATAGTGCTTATACATTTACAGAATTTTTGATTAGGCTGGGCTTTTTTATTTTTTTGAGTGTTCATTTATTCAACAAATATTTATGATGAGTACCTACTATGTATCATGTACAAGCCAGCTGCTGGTGATCCAAAGGGTGAATAAGAAATGGCTCCTCATAGGATTCTTCTCTTGTGGAGGAAGAAGAAGTTCACTTCCCAAATGCACAGAAAATATCCTGGATTCTAAACATAGATGGATGTGTGTATCTCTGGTAAATATTTTAATAGAAAGATTGCTAGATTCTCAATGTGAAGAAAGAAAAAAAGCAGGGGACCGAATGAAGCAGTTTGATTGCTAGATACATCTAGCAATTTGGAGGAGGCAGCTGAACCAGAAAAACTAGAAGATTCTCAAGGGCATTAGTGGGGAAATTATTTCCTGAGAAAGGTTCTCTTTGCTTATTTCTCTGCCTGATGGTTCAAGTTACTTTGGAGACCTCAGTGTTCCTCTTGTTGCCTTTGAGTCTCCTTCACTCCAACTCTTTTTTTTTTTTGAGACTAGGTCTCGGTATTTTTGCCTGTGGAGCCACAGGCTCTTGTTGCCCGGGGTACCACAGACTCAAGCAATCCCCAGCCTCAACTTCCCAGGTAACTGGGATTACAGGCACACGCCACCATGCCCAGCTATTTTTTTGGAACTAGGTCTTGCTATGGGCCCCAGGCGGGACTCAAACTGTGATCCCTAGCCCTGGCCGCTTCATAGGCTGAAGCTTACAGGCATGAGCCACTGTGCCCGGCACTCCAACTCTTTTTATTCCATGTGCTGGTGTCTTCTTCTGCTTAGTCTTCAGCATCTCCACCTGTCTGTGGGTGCTGAAAATGGTGGGGACACCCTCTCACCTAGTCATGCTGCAGGGTCTCCCTCTGGTTGAGATTCATCAAGATTTTTGGTATATTCATGGCAGTCATGCATCATTGGCAGTAAAGATGAGGATTTTTCCCTTCTGAAACTTTTATCTGATCATTTTTATATGAATTTTGAAGCATCTGGTTTTAGAGAAAAAACTATTTATGATGCATTAAACCCAGCAAAAAAGATGTGACTCAAAAGGGCTTACTACAGTGGGATTGTAATTCAGGGGAGAGAGGAGATCAGCTTCAACTCCAAATGACAAGTGAAGATTTACAGGCAAGGAGAAGGTGGGGTCACTGTATGGAAAATCACCAAGCAGAGACATCAAGAGTAACAGGGGATCCTGGCTAAACACATTTGACAGGATTCTTGATAGTAGGCCAGAGTAAGAAATGCAAGGTGGGAAATAAGGGATTTGATCAGGTCAGGGTGGAGTATTTTTACTAACCTGAACTGGCAAATTTTTGTTAAAAGTAGACTAAATAGGCAAAAGACAGAGTCTAAGAACAGGGCCTAGCAGAGATGAGAACTCAAAAAGTTTAATTCTGATTAAGTCAAGAAGTCTCTGTCTCGATAGCTATGCATATGCCACTTTGACTATTGGTAATTATTTAAAAAAATATGCTATGATTTATTTAAGGGGTTTTTGGAAGAGACAGTTCGTCTAACTAGTAATTAAAGAGACCCTGAAAGATATAGATTTACATAGTCAATGCAAAGGGAAATAGGATCAGAAAAATACACAGTCAAGCTAAAAGAAAGCAGCACCTACTACCACTATTACAGGGCAACCTCAGGGGAAAGGAGAAGACTGGGTGTGAGTCCTCACCAATGTACTTAAGAACTGAGAACAAGACTCAAAAGCAGATGTATGGACAGAAATAAAACAAGGAGCTTTATTTATAAGGGGAAGGGGCAACAGGAGGGGAAAAGGGAAGAGAGAAAGAGATTGATTAATTGAGTCATACTCTACCAGTGTCTAATCTGAAACATGAGGATGCAGATGGAAGGGAGAAAAACAATAGAGTGGAGGTGGTGGGTGACCCCCAGGGAGTGAAATGATGTGAAATATATATAAATAAATTAATTAAATTAAAAAAAATAAAAACACAACTTAAAAAAAACAAAACAAAACAATAGAGTGAAAGTATGCATGTATTCAAGTTCGAGTCAAGCATGGTTTGCTTAACCCTGCCCCTATCTAGCCTCCTCCCCTCTCTTGCTCTATGCATCAGTTTTGCTGACAGTTTTAAATTTTTCTTGTTCTTTTGTTTTCCCTATATCCAGCATCTAGGTGAGATCATCTCTATTTCTCTTTGTCTTTCTGACTTATGTCCATTAACATGATTCCTTCTAGGTCCATCCATGTTATCACAAATGCATCAAATTTGTCTTTTTGATTGTTGAATAATATTCCACTGTGTACATATACCACAACTTTCCGATCCATTTGTCTGTTTTGGGGCATTTTGGTTGTTTCCATATACTGGGTACTGTAAATGTGCTACAGTAAACGTCTGACTGTAGGAGATTTTTTGAATTAGTGTTTTAGTATCCTTTGGGTAGATTCCCAGAAGTGGAATTGCTGGATCGAATGGTAGTTCCATTTTCAGTAGTTTGAGGGTCCTCCACACAGCTTTCCATAGTGGCTGGACCAGTTCGCATTCCTACCAGCAGTTCCAACAAAGAAATTTTCTTACAGAATGGTCAATCAGTTTCAATCTGAAAGATGAAGTCTTTTGAGGTAAGAATTTTGCTCCTTGGAGCCTTCTATTTTACAGATAAATAGTTCTCAGTTTTATAGGAACCCTGAATTCTGGACCATGAACAAATGAGGGAGCCAGGTTTGAGAGGTTGAGAAGGTTTGACGGGCTAAAAAGAAGTCAGCTGGCCAGAATCATCCCTGAAGACATCCAACTTGCTGTGCTGGGAATGTGATCATGAACAGACAGGCTTCTAAAGACAGGCATCATCGTGGCTTTGTCTTATTTTATGTTATAAGTGGCAATGACATCCAGATGGACTCTGTTGCTCTGGTTCCCTTTCTGGAGCTCTGGTGCATTTGCTGACCTTTGCTGTGGGTGTGTTATCTTGCACCAGCAGCACATGTCATGTGGCCTGAAGGATGGCAGTCTGGCTCCTGGACAATGTACAGACATGGCTGAATTTCAGAGGCACCTCTTTGGACAGACTTTATGCTTTCAAGTGTCCAACAATTATCACACCCAATCAGTCACCAATGAGATAGAATTCATCATGCAGATATCTCAGTGGCTAGCTGATTTTCTTAGGAAGATAAGCCAAGTCTTCTCCCTGGCCTGCAAGGTCACTGTTTATGTGAGGACCACTCCCAACTTTTCTTTAATGAAGAGTTTTAGAAAGTCCTTCTCTTCTCTTAGTCCTACCCTGGATGCTCTCTCCACTGACTCTGCCATCACCCAGTGATTTCCAAATCATTATCACAACAGTGGCTATGAAGATCCTCAACTGGGGTCTCAAAGAGGAGAATGGAAAGTGGTGTGTATTTTGGCAGAGAAGAGTTTTTTTAGCTTATCAGGCCTGTGTTCTAAAACCTCACCCCCCAAAGTAAAATAAGCTTTGCCCACCACCTACCACATTTTTCTTTGCTCAACGCTGCACTTCAGCTGTAACGTACAGAGGCAAAGATGTACGTGGCTGTCTTGCCTCTCTTTTTTGTGGTACTTTGTATGCAAACTTGGTGAATCCTGAGCGCATCCATCTTCCTGCTGGTAGAAAGTAGTCACATAATGACAGTATAATTCTGATTGTGCATAACAAACTGTCTTACCCCTCTATTTAAGACGATTCCAAAATTTCCAAAGTTTCCAAAATGTCACCTCCACTAATGGGGTGATTAGTGATAATAGAGTTCCTGAGTTTTGAGCCAGATCAGGACTACTAACTGCTTAGAGTCTTTATGTTAATGAAATTATTTTTCCATTAGGAATGTTTGCTACTTAGAGAGAATTATTAATGTAGCATGCCCTTTTTCTCCACCCCTCTCTTTACATTCCTCTAACATGAATCTCTTGATGAATCATCCCTAAGCCCTAACACACTTTTGTTTGTTATTTTAAAATACTGAGCTGAAATAAACTGGCAAATAATCCTATCAGAGTTTATCTTTTTTCTAACTAAACATGTTATTTGGAAATAAATGACAAAGAAGATTTAAAAAGCAGACTAAAATCTCTTCCTCTATCACTAGTTTCTAGGAGAAGTTTATCAAACATTATTTTTCCTTTTTAGTATTCTAGTTGTAATCCATTTATTTTCTTTTCATTTCTTGTTGAGCCTTCATTCTGGAACAACACACCTCCCTTGGTTATATTTCCGAATCCTCTGAGAACTCTGACTAAATTGTGCAGAACATGTGCTGCTGTAAGATTTCATTGAAATGCATAAAGAATAAAAGACTCAGTCTCCTCAAATTCCCTTTAGTACATAAGATGTTTGGTGGGTTGTTGATATCTCAAACTTTTTTCAAACATAAACCATTACTTAACTTTTATTTTTTATGTTTGACACCTCCAGTTATAATTTTAATTGGATTTTTATATAAAGGGGGACTGCATGTAAACTTTGTAGCTTTCTGTTCAGCCTGATTATTTGAGGAAAAAAAAGAGATTTGCAGCTAACAGTCTGAGTATTCTTACCAATGACTGGTGAGTTTTCTGAATACCTGCTTTCACAATTTAAATTAACATCAGAATTAATACTACCATATGGTATCACCCACCCTCATTACATATCTATTCTCCCCAGTCCAGAGACCACACTGATTGGTAAAGAGAAAACAGGGGTAGAACACCACACAATCCGATTCTACAGGCAATCATAGTGGACAAAAGCTGTACCCTCACTCATTCAACTTTATGCTTATGACATCTCTCCCCTATTACCCCCCTCCCGCCCCACCAGGTCTCATAGGAATGAGGCCTGCCCTACTGATACACTTGCAGGAATGTGGTCAAAAATCTTGACCCAGAAACATGGCCATTCTATGAAATGAAAATGAAGGCAGTAAGATGTTTACCTTGTATCCAACCTGAGCAGCTGGTACAGGTAGTTATTGGACTATTCCTCTAGGTTGTGAGGGTCTTTCCTGTGAGGAAAAGACAGCTGAGAAGCCAGAGAAAGAGGCACCAGCTAGAGACTGAGTGACTTTGCAAGAAGGAGTCAGGAAATACACCATTAGAGACATTGGTGCCACCATTATAAAATAGCTTTTACTGAGTAAAAATTTGCAAGCAGACAAATAGCAGGGTGTACAATAGTCTCTCAACTGGGCATTGTCCCTGAGCTGGTGCTGGCCCTGGGGATAAGCCACTGCCCATGGGAGGGACTGAGGAGCAGGTCATATCTATACCATGATGGAACCTCAAGGTTTCCTTGATCAGAGAAGTGGCTTTCCTTGAAAGCAAAGCCTTGAAACCCAGGCTCTTCTCAACTTGCTCTTATCTCGCATTAACTGAGCTTTGTTGTTCAACTAGTTCCTTCCTAAGCTATCAAATCAAAGGAAAAAAATGAAACTGCTTATCCAGGTTTTCTCTCCTCTGAGTGGTGCCCATGTTCAATGAAATATTAGGACAGTGTTTCTGAGAACCAAAAAGAGAATTAGTATACAAAGGGAGTAATTCAAAGGCAATGAGCCTAGGGATGCTGATGAAACTATAATTAAAAAAACAAAGATGATGTAGAACTAGAGTGAAAGAAAATGTGTGTTTATGTGTATCTAGCACTATATCCATGGATGCATCAAATGCAAGTTATGGAAAGTTTAGAACATTACTTTTATAAATCAGTTTTCAAAAAGTTAAGCTCATAACTGAGAAACAATTTTTATCAAAAGTAAAAAAATTAAATAGACAACAAGAAATGCTGGTGAAGATGTGACCTGACAAGAACATCCATTCATTACTGATGAAAATACAGAATTATCCAACGACAGTGGAAGACAGTTTGGGGGTTTCTTTTGAAACTAATCATGCTTTTACTGTATGATCTAGCTGTTTTACTCCTTGTAATTTACACAGAGGAGTTGAAAATATGTGTGCACTGACATATCCTTATAGCAGCTTGGAGCAAAGACACATCCTGACACATCCTGACACATCCTTATAGCAGCTTGGAACAAAGATATCTTTCATTTCTGGATGTTATAAATAATGGTGGTACATCCAGATGATGGAATATTAGTCAGTGATACAAAGAATAATCAAGCCATGAAATGACATGGAGGGAACAAATGCATGTTACTCAGAGAAAGGAGTCAATCAGAAATGGTTACAGGAGTTTTAGGGCCATGACAACACTCTGACATTATAATAGACACATTTCACTCCCTCCCCCCACCCCAGCCCCGCCAAAGTGCTGCTGGGCCTGCACTTCTCTGGCAAATGGGGTTTATAAAAGTTGTCAAGAATAGAGCCTACTTCAAGATATACCAAGTGAAATTTAGAAGGAGAGAGGGCAAAATTGATTACTATGCTCGAAAACACTTGGTAATCCAGGATAAAAATAAGTACAACAGACCCAAATACTGGATGATAGTTCATGTAATCAACAGAGATCATTTGTCAGATTGCTTATGCCTGTGTAGAAGGAGATATGATCGTTTGTGCAGCTTATGCTCACGAATTCCCCAAGTATGATGTGAAGGTTGGCCTGACAAATTATACTGCAGGATATTATACTGACCTGCTGCTGGCCCACAGGTTTCTCAATAGGTTTGGCATGGACAAGATCTATGAAGGCCAAGTAGAGGTGACTGGAGATGAATACAATGTGGAAAGCATCGATGGTCAACTAGGTGCCTTTACTTGCTATTTGGATGTTGGACTTGCCAGGATTACAATTGGGAATAAAGTTTGTGGGACCCTTAAGGGAGCTGTGGATGGAGGCTTGTCTATTCCTCATAGCACCAGACGATTCCTTGGTTATCATTCAGAAAGCAAGGAATTCAATGCAGAAGTACATCAAAAGCACATCATGGGCCAAAATGTTGCAGACTACATTCATTTCTTAATGAAAAAAGATGAAGATGCTTCTAAGAAACAATTCTCTCAATACATAAAGAACAATAACTCCATACATAATAGAGGAGATGTATAAGAAAGCTCATGCTGCTATACGAGAGAATCCAGCCTTTGAGAAGAGGCCTAAGAAGTTAATAAGAAGAGGTGGAACCATCCCAAAATGTCTCTTGCCCAGAAGAAAGATAGGGTAGCTCAGAAAAAGGCAAGCTTCCTCAGAGCTCAGGAGCGGGCTGTTGAGAGTTAATAAACTAAGCCATTTTTTAATGGATATTTTTAAGTAAAGATAATACAGTAATAAAATTATTGACCAAGCAGTGATTTCTGTGTTAAGCTTTTGTTATTGAGACTTACTGTAAGAAATAATCCTGAAACATAAAAGGAAGAGAGTTGACAATTTTTTCCTTTATAAGAAACCAGTGTTACCTTTCTCAGAAAACATTGCTCACAAATTGATTCAAGTTTACATCTGTTTCTTGGGGTCTAATCTTGAAAGGGGTTAGCCCTGGAGTTTTAAGACAGTAGTTGGCAAGCAACAGAACAACTAGGAAATATTTCCATTCATTTATTGTGACTAGTGGGAAGAAAAAGTACATTCAAAGTACACAATTGTAAAGTGAGCAAAACTGGGTTAATCCATGGCTTTGAATTTTGAGCTGTCCAGTGAAGGTCACATAACAATTCACTTTAATGAGGAAAATCTTTGCACAAAAAAATAAAGTTTTTTTTTCTTCTCTTAAAAAAATAATGGAGGACACATTTCATTGTGCATGTGTCCAAAGCCATAGATTATACAACACCAGGAGTGGACTTTGGTGATTATGAAGCTAATTTAATGGTAGCTAGTGTGTCACTATGGTAGGGGTTTTGGATATTGGGATGTGGGGACTATGCATGTCTGGGGTGGGAAATCTATGGAAAATCTTTGTGCTTTTCTTCTCAATTTTATTGTGTACCTAAAATGGCTCTGAGAAAGTAGACCTTAAAAAAGATCATAGATATGTAATATATACATATATGATATAGAATGAAAAATAGAAGGAAAATAAGATAGGAAGAGAAGTGCTACTTTTAATACAATTGTAAATTGAATGCACAACCACATTCTGCTATTTTTGCTTCCAGAGAAAGAAATGCAAAATCCAACCCAGATTCCATCCTGGACACAAATGACACAGTCAAACCACTTCAGGGATGCAGTGTTTCCCAGAACATTCTGTCCATTTATTTGCTCCTGGGAAAATTGACTACTGCATGAAGTTCTGTAAAACATGGAAGAAAACAAAGGTCTCAGTTTCATTTTTGGCATGGCAGCAAATACCAAGTTACAGCAGAGCTCATTCTGCACTGGAAGGAAGACCAGGGAACCAGAGCAGCTGGCTCTATACTGAGCTGTAGGTTCTGGGGGGTGGTGGGTACCCTGGGCCAAGGCACTCAGTCTCCTTAGTCTCTCTTGTCACAGCTGTCGTCCTTGCTTTCAATAACTTCTGTTCAGTGACACATTTTCTAGAAAAAGGAGTAAAATCTCCAAAGGCAGAAAAATAAAGAGGAAAGTATCAAAAAATTGAGTTGGCTTGGATAAAAAAGACTCAAAGCGGCAGAAGGGGGACGCCTTTTCGTCAAGTCTACCCAGGAAGCATCCTGGGTTATGAGTTTGCCTCTGTTGAACCACAGAAAGAAAAATGTGTTAGACCTCAGGTTGCTAGGGTATATTGTCTGTCAAAGGGTTTGCTAAAGAGCCAATTAATTTCTCTCTCCTGAAGCTCACAAGGGTATAAAAATAGAATCTTCTCTGGTTTTTGAAATGTTGGGTATACTTTGTTCTTAGAAGAAGAGAATTGAAACTGAATTTATTCTTTTCTGAAAGCAAAAAGTGAGCAACGTTTTATGGCTTTGATGTTTCTTTCAGAATCCGCCATGAGGTGTGACCACAGAGTGGATGCGTGTGCACATGCTTGTCCACACACAAATTTGTGTGTATTGCTGCAAAAGAGGTTACTGTAGAATGAATTCAGATATTTTCCTCCAGGCAAGTGATTATGTGATTATATCCTTTCTCCCATAGTAATATGGATGGTTTGAACAGATTGGAAGGGCAAGGGCAAGAGAAGCTTTGATTTATCTGCTACTGAAGTGATTTGGACAAATGCGGAAAGATGATCCATCGCTGAATTAAGGCAAGCAGGACAATAATGAGAACCTAAAGTGGGTGACAAGTGCAAGCTGAAATCCACATCACCACTAGATAGCAGGCATGTGCATGTTCCCTATACCGTATTTTATGTGATAGAGTGGTACATATGATTGGGAATTGTTTAATGAATGCTTTAAATTTGTAATTACATGAGTCTCATATGCTCATGAAATGCTGGCTTTGGTGAGCAGTGAATTATTCAGAAAATATGCTACAGGAAGTATGGAACTATTGTTGAGGGAAAGAGTCAGAGAAATATAGGAAAATAGATCAATTCAGTTGTAGCCAATTTTAAAATTATACTGTCACTGAGGTACAGAAGATATGCTAATAAAAATCTTTGTTTCCAAAAATTAAAATCAGTATAATAGAATAGAAGAAGAGCAAGAATTATTTTCTAGTAAGTGTTGTATTATTGACTGCAACAGCTGATCAGATATTCTCTTCATGGACATTTGTTCTTTAGGAATTCTTCCAGATGACCCAGACTAGAGAATCTTCCCAAAATAAGTCAAATTTACATTTGCAAACATACAGAAAAAAAATAGGGCTGTCATGAACCCCAGCAGTGACTGTCAGATGGTGAGAAGATAAATATTACAGGACAACATGGCACCCAAGTAGGAGTTAGCCAAAGTGGAGAGATTTTTAAGCCATCACTCCTACCCACCTGGGCAATAAAGAGATGCCACCCTTTGTTGGCCCCTCTGATGGTCTTCTTTTTGTTTGTATTTGATGACAAGCTGCCTTTGTATTTCTTTCCTTGCACATTAAGTTAGTGTGCAGTTTTGACTTCAGAGGTCTCAAGAGCAAGCTTTTCCAACGCTTAGTTTTTCTGAAGTATTGGCTGAAATGTGGATGATTAAAATCTCAGTCCATTTACTGATAAATTTTATATTAACTTATACAATAGATTTACCTGTTTTATTTTTTAAGTGATCCCATGTTATTTGTATTAACAATTTTGCTTTGTGTTTGTAACCTTGTGCTCAGTGTCACCCTCGGATTGACCCACATAGTTATAAGCAGCAAAGTACTGTTAGTTACATAGCTGAAATGAATTTTAAAGAATTAAAAAGTGATATTGGAAGTTATAAGCTGAAAGGGATTCTGGGAAAATGACCTTGCACAATTACAGTTAAAACCAACAGACTAGCAAATCTGTAAATATTACTCCTCAAGGCATTTATAGCACTTACCTAATTGTGTGAATATTACTTCGATACTTCATACAGCACCTTTGATGGCCTTCATTCTTATAAAATATTCATTGTTAAATGTGTTTTGGATAAGCTTGTTATTTGCAAAATACACCTTCCTCTGGTCCCTATGAATCCCATTGTACTTAAATACACATTTCTTTTGCTCTGGTTTTTGACGATGACCCCATAAAGCCTCATATTAGAGGCTCATGTAGTTCAGTCAATAATAGTTTTAGCAAAGTGACCTCAAATGTGACATTCAAACCCCAGGTTAGACTTTAGCTTTATCAAATTTTATGGTTAGAACTGACCCAAAGCAATACTGGGAAATCAGCAACTTCTTCCTGACCTCCTTTCCTTTTTAGCAACTAAATGATTCCACAGAATCTGTTGATCCTTAATACATCATTCACCTGAGGGTGCCTCTTCCCTTTTCCTGTCTCATTTTTCCATAAAACAAACTCCAATTAATTCTGGGCATCTTTGTGACTCAGTAACTAATCTGACTATCCAGTTTGTTTCAAATTCTTAGTCTTTTAACAAGGAATTAAACATAATTTCTCTTGCTCTTGTATATCACAGCACATTTAAGACTTTATCATTGAAGCTTTCCAGGACAACCCAAAAGGGAAATGGGATGGTCTGAGTGTGAATCCTCAAGTGCACCCTTAAAAAACTCAGAACAAGATCTAAGGGCAGGTATACAGACAAAAGTTAATAAAAAGTTTATTCACAAGGAAAGTGAAAAGAGTGAGAGCATAGGGAGAAAGAGAGAGAGAGAGAAGGGAGAGAGAGAGGGAGAGAAGGGAGAGAGAAAGAGGGAGAGAGGGAGAGAGAGGGAAAGAGAGGAAGAGAGAGGGAGAGACACTGCCTGGTCAATACACCCTACTGGTAATACCGCCTGAGTTGGGACCTTGTGAGAACCCTGAAGACAGGGAAACCCCCTTCTAAGCCCATATGTGTTCAGTTTTATACCAAGTGTGGCTGCTTAACTCCACCCTTAGTTCCCAGAAACCCCCTTTCAGGAAGTCAAGAGTCGTGGCTGATCCATGGCATGATGGGACTTGTAATCCTCAGTACCTAGGATGTCTTTGGCTTGGATGTGGGGGTAAAGTCCATAAAACATCAGTGGGAGAAGTTCATTTTGGACATATTGTTTACCCAACAAAAGCGACTAATTATGGTAGAAATTATAGGTCTACTGCATACATAGCTACTTGCCTTCAATGGAAAAGTGTCCCAAATTGTGTTCAGAACAGCCAAGTTTCAAAATCACAATGGGAGCTACTTTACTTTTTAGTTTAAATGATCAAAATATATACACGAAGGGCCGGGCACGGTGGCTTGTGCCTGTAAGCTTCAGCCTATGAAGCGGCCGGGGCTAGGGATTGCAGTTCGAGTCCAGTCTGGGGCCCGTAGCGAGACCTAGTTAAAAAAAAAAAAAAATAGCTTGGCATGGTGGCGTGCGCCTGTAATCCAGGCTGCCTGGGAAGCTGAGGCTGGGGATTGTTTGAGTCTGTGGTACTCCGGGCAATGAGAGCCTGCGGTTCCACAGGCAAAGATAGCAAGACCTAGTCTCAAAAAAAAAAAAAAAAAAAAAAATATATATATATATATATATATATATTCACACACACACACTAAAGATTAGGAGTATGCTCTTCAAGCATAATAGTTCATTCTGCATATTTTTGTAATAAGTAATAGAATGTATCCAAATGACAACTTAAACACTTCAAAAGTATACAGTAAAAGGAATCTCTTGTCTCATTGTCCTGCACAGCCAATCCTAGTTCACAGAGGCAACTGTGGTGGATAGGTTGTGTTTAATACTTTCAGGGTTTCCATCATACATTGATGTAATATTCATATGCTTCTATTTCTTGTTTAGCATTTACAAAATGATATATTGACTTTTCTGTGAAAAGGTGAGCAGTTTAGCATACTTACGTTAGTCTTTATCTTTCCCTTTTTCCTGATTTTTACTATTATAAATTATTTATGACATTTAAATTTTGTCATGCATTTCTGGGCTTATCATTAGATCTTTTATATTCTGCCTATAGGCTGTTTCTAAAACAAGAAAAATAATTAACATTTTAATTCAATAATTATATAACTATTATTTACCCCAGACTTGAGTAAAATAATTAGATGCAGGTAGATGGGAATATAATTGAGCAAATTCAATTTTTGCTGTTTGAAACTAAATCTTCAAACTTTGTAGCCTAAGGAAGAGTTTTTTCCTGTCTTCTGTCTTACTTCCTTAACTATTTTTATGTCAGAGTTGCTCTGTTTCATCATATTCCATGTCATTTTTTGATCAGTTCTTTTTATTTTGCTGGCATATATATTTAAATATTGTTTTCAAATATGGAATATGGTTTCCAAACTCTGTGATATCCTAAATCAAAACAGATTTTAAAAAAAATCTTCATATTTGGTTCATAATTTAAGTGTATATAGATTCAGGATAACTTCCTTCTCTGGAATCTACTGCATGTTTTGTAGTGTCTATAGGCAGTTAGCCTATTTCTTTATTATTCTGGAAGTTTCTCAGCTCTTTAGTTTATCATATACTGAAATTTCAACAAAAGACAGCCATTTGTGAGACTCTTAAGATTATGGCCTTTCAACTCAGTTCGATCATTTATTTTTCTTTCATATGTACTTCTATACTATTGTCCATGTGTTTGGAATTTATCCAAAAAACATTTGACATTTAAAACGTAACTATTACCATTGTTCTCTCATAGTTTCCATTATTTTCTTTTGTTTTATGTCCTGGACAATATCCTCATTGCTCTTGTGTATATCTTTAGTCTGTGTTTGACTGCTTTCATACAATCATTTTGTCTTTCCATTATTTTTATTTGACCATCCTATTTCCAATTTTGTTTGCTTTGGATTTCTTTTATATTCTTCTTTATTTCTTCTTTGTTCTTTCATTTTTGTCTTACGGAGCTATTATATTCCTGACTAACTCTTTAAGGTTATAATTGCTTATTTTTTTAAAGTCCTTTTCCAGGATTAGTTTTTCTTTCTGTTGATCTGGTCTTTGTTTTTTTATTCTTGTGAATTTCCTAGGGTGTCAGATGCTCTTTTATTGTTCACTCATGTTTGCAAGTGGACTATGTTGGTGAATGCAGGCAGTTGATGTAGACAGAACTACGTCCAAAAGCTCCTGAGGAGTCATGACTGCAAGGTCTTTGTAGTTGTGGGCACATATCTACTCAGTAGATATTCTCACAGGTCACCTCAGCAAGGTAGCTCAACTCTGGAAATGCAGAATTTTAGTGAATTTTATTGCCTTTCCTTTTCCATTATTGTTTCACCTGTGTGTACCTCTTGGAGGGAAACCTCAAATATGCCTCCTTTTGTTAGGCTTGACATCTTTGTCAAACATCCTCACTTCCTCTTTTGGCAAATTATGTACTTTCTTTAGAGTTTAGTTATTGGAATCCAAGCCTTCAGTTCAGAAGGCTAGTGCTTTTGATTTTATTTTATCCTAACGAGTTAATTCTGTCATACAATTTTTTCCCCATCATTTCAAAGGAATATAGAGAAAGAGAGTTTTTAGGAAACACATTTATACTCTGGATCTATTAAACATGGCATGAACCACTAGCCTGCAGTTGTCAGTTTTACCAGTAGACTATCTACTTTCCTTGCAATAATGACTAATCTTTGAGAAGGTAAAGTTTTAGCTGTTGTCATTGTAAAATACAAGTAATGAGAAAAAATATGCGGAGGTAATAAGGCATATTGGGACTGTGAGGTAATAAGGCATATTAGGCAGCACCAAAAAAGGTGCTCACATCTCACTGCTAACTGTGGAAGGAAAAATATCTCCCACCACAGATACAGGGTACCTGACCCCTGGAACTCATGACTATTATTGCCTCTTATAGTCAAAATAAGGACTATGACCTTATATACCAAAAGATATGATTAAGGATCTTGGACATGGATTTATCCCAGGTTACCTCTTGGCTCTCTAAATGCAACTTCAGAACTCTTAAGACTGAGACACAGGGAGACTTGACCTGAAGATACACAGAGGCAAAGACTTGAGTGGTTGCCAAGCAAAGCTGAGGGATGCCAAAGACTATGGAAGTCACCAGAACTGAGAAGAAGCATGGAACAGATGCGCTCCTGAAACCTCAGAGACACCTTGGATCCTGAAAATATCTTGATTTCAGACTTCTGGCCTCCAGTCCCTTGAGAGATGCATTTGCATTGTTTTCAACAACTAAGTTTGTGGTAATTTATGAACCTAAAAAACATCTTAGGAAGTAGTCTTAGGAAACTAATGCAATGATTAATTCTGGTCATTTATAAATGGAGTGAGTGCAAATATTTTTTCTTTTAATTTATGTGTATTATTTTTAAAAATAGCTACTAGTTATTAGGAGATAAATACTTGTTACATTATTTAGGCTGAACTCCTTAATACATGAAACTCTCAGGTATTTCCTTTGTCCTATAATTGAGGAGAAAATAGTTACTGAACAATAAAATTGCATGAACTAAGCAATTTTGGAAATTCTTTCTTAATATTGAAGCAGGGCTTTTGGGTACTAAAGCCCCCAAGGACAGTGTCCAGTAGAAGAGAGGTCACTGTTCTTCATGTGCAACTGCAAGACCACTCAAGTTCAGTGAACACATTAGTGGAGTTTATTTGACAAAAATGGGGGAAACAAAGAGTACCAAGTCCACAAGTGACTGGCTATCTCATCCCAGGTAGAGTCCAGGGTCTAGAAGTCCCAAACAAAAGGCTGCTTCTCCAGTATGAAATCCTCCTGCCAATGAGGATGGAAGCATGGTAGCAGTGGCCAGAATCCAAATCACTATGCTAGCCAAGATGGAGGGCTTCACAGATGGTGAAATTGGTCCACCGCAGCCCACAGCAGAAGTTCAAAGGTTGGGATAGACAGCCCCAGATGTTGGAGTAGACAGTACCAAAGACTGGGAGGTAATGCTGGACAGTCTAATAAGCAACTCTTCCTGAACCTTTGACTCACACCATTAATAGATACAGATCATGAGGTACTAGGTCCGGGGCCTTTGCTCTTTCTCTCTAGATGAGAGCAATAACAAGACCAAAGACAGATTCAGCTGCCCAAGTACCTGCAAAAAAATTAGTTTTTTTTCAGAGGTTGGTTGCTGGAAGCTGCTTCTTTCTTTGGAGTCTAAGAACAGAGTCCTTGCAGTCTGGGCCACTCTACATCTTTTGGAATTGGGAGTCTGAGAATATACAATGCTCTAGGCCTTTTTCCTTTGCTTCCTTTTCTTTTTAGCGTCCCCCAGACCCCTATTGACACTTCCTGCCTAGACAGTTCACCTTGGTCTTTCAACCTGCCTGGTGTCTTTAGATGTCTCCAGGGTGGAAACACCACTATACAACAGCTTTTGGCACAAACTGGGAGAAACATCACATTTTCCAAAGTTGCCACTCCCTAGGCAGGCTGCTGTAGAACAATGCCAGTCTTGCCCTGTAGTGTCCCATAGGGCCCCAGGATAATAGGAAAGCATCATATCCAGATGTTCTCTGAATAACAGAACAATGTCAGGTTTTGAAAAAGAGAGAAAATCAAGGGAAAAAGGCCCAGAGGCAGGACCAAACACAGGGGTCACTGAAATCACAAGACCAGACTGGTAACAGGTAAGGAGGAGATGAAGGCAGGGAAGTGGGTCAGAGGATGTGACATCAGAGGCAGAGGGAGGAACTCAGTTCATTGCCAGTCTGATGAGAAGTTTTTGGATATTTCTGGGCAGAGGTGTGGGGCAGGATTTATACTTACTGTGATGGTTTAATCTGTTGTGTGGAGAAATGCGTGTAAGAAGCTGACTGACAAAGAGAGGAGTAGAAACTATCTGGTCTTGTTCAGATCGACTTTCACCTGGATCATTACTCCTCTTGTTTCAGTTACTGTTTACATTCAGTATATCAGCTATGTAGATAGAGTAGAAATCGTGGAATTAGTACACAGGGCTGAGAATTTTAGTGTGCTTGTCATTTAATATAGGTTTTTAGATGTGGAAACCTCTTTCCTGAAGTTCATTAACTAAATACAAAGAAAAAATAACGAGTATATTAAATGAGGTTGTAAAGGCCCAGGCACTGGGAGGTGCATCATAGAGATTAGAGGGCTGGCTGGCGCATGGCCAGACACCCCCCTACCCCCATCCCAGGGTGACCGGAGGAGAGGCTCCGGCAGAGCTGTGTCCAGGGAAGACCGTGTCATTTGCTCCCTGAGCAGGCAACTGTGGAGTAACGCCTGTGAACTAGGAACTTGGAGGCATAAGGTAACAGAACAAATAAAAATAATAGATCATCAGAGCTACTGCTGGAGCAGAGGCAGTTCCATGTGGTAATGAAAACAGCAGATGAAGTAATCTCAGCAGCATCTTTTGCTTAGAAAAGAGGTGGTTTGTGCAACTTGGGGGACCCGGGTAGATCACATCTCCTCTTTTCCAACAGCTGCTTTGCTCAGTTACATGACCCCCAAACATGGCGTGGCTAATTAAAAGGAAAGCCTTGTGGAGGTCCACTTGCTCTCTGCTTCAGTTCCATTGAAGTGCTGATGGGGATGTGGGAATCATGAAAAACAGGATGAAAATTTGAGACCTCTCAACCCAATCTATTTATTTATTATTCATGAAGAGTGATTTTAATTTTTATTTTGTAATTTTCATACATTATTTGGTCACGCCTGTATGGTTGTCATTCCCCTTATATTTGGCCCCCCCTTCCATATTGTATTCCTTATCCCCCACCTTACCCCTGCTTTTCCCCTCCCCCCCTCTGGTTACTGTAACTCCTCCTGATGCTCCTGTGCTCCTTGTCCTCCAGTGCCCCCTGCCCTCACCCCCAATTATGGACGGTCACTGCTTCAGGGGAAGGGACAATAAACAGCCTGGAGTAGCAGAACAAAAAATTTTAACATCAACGCTCAAAGTGGACTTTTCTTAGAATTATAGTGAAATAATAATTTTAACAGTCAGGCTCTGTTGAGACACAAAAGGAATTTCAGCTTTGCAGCCCTTTCCCTTTACATATCAAGTGTGATGACGTGGCAGTTGAGCATAACGCTATGAGACAAGGTTCAGGCTGTGGAGAAGAGGCCAGAGCACTGGCTGGGCTGCAGGTGGCGCCGGTCCTGACAGGACAAAGCATCAGAGGCGTGGGCTCTGGGCGCTGCCTCCCGCAGAGCAAGCAGCTTGAGCAGGCATCCTGCCTCTGTCTGGAGGAGGGACTGGGAGGTCTGAGGTCAACTGGGGCTTTGCAGCTGCAGGTTGTAGGGAAGACCAGGATTCTCTGAGGTGGGAGTTATCTTTTAAAGTCAGGTGGGACGAGGCACCCTCCTGCTGGCCCGGTGGGTCTGAACCAGGTGACATCAAACCCTTTACAGCACGTGACACCCCTTAATGAGATCAGAGGCCTCTTGGACCCCTCTGAGATCAGGATGTGAAAGCCGCTGCTGAACTCCGTTTGGGGAAGGGTCAGGGCAGGAAGGCAGGTACTTGCAGAGGAGAAACGCTTAGATGGAGACACGAAACTCTGAATTGCTTGAGTATTGGCTTGGGAGACCCTAGGCTTTTCTGTTTTAACCCCACATACTTGTTCCTGACACCCCCCTCAAACTGTGAAACTGCTCAGAAGTCCCAGCCTCGTGTTTAGGGACAACCCACTCAAAAACAGAGTGACGGCACGGTGCAGGGTGGCTGATGAGCGGCTTTGGGTTTTCTCCGGGAACACAAGTTCGGTGAGACAAAGCCACAGGCTTGTGGAGCAGAGATGAGACAAGTGGAGATGAAGTCCCGAGCACGGGAAGGCGCCTCCGTGTGGATGTTCTAGGAAGATCCTTATTCTCTACTGGGGACTTATTTTTAATTTCATGGAGAGCTGGTGAGGTGGCTCGTGTTTTTCTTCCTGCTAATGGTTCTGCCCCTGTTCCTGATGATTCCTGTTCCCTGGCCCTGTAGAAAAAAAGAAGAGTTTGCTTATACCGACATCATCCTGTCAGGATCCCGCTGTGTAGATGGAATCGGTGTCATAGAAATGTATATGGTAGTAGATCTGTCTATGTTTTAAATTGGAAAGCACAGTTAAATTTACATGGAAATTTAATTTTTCTCACCATGATCAGAAAGGGGATTTGAGAGTAATATGAAATAAATTGTAAGTCTTTTTTTTAAGGCTTGAGTCAAAGTCTGTGAATTTTGATTCAGCCACACACCTATTCAAAGGACACGGATTAACTAACTAGAGGGCAACATAAAAAAAGCAATTGTCGTGATGAAGAGGCTGAAGCTGCCTTATCTGAACAGCAGATGTCTGAGGTGTTTAGCCTCAGGATAGAGACTAAACAGAGAAGTGACAGCTGTCTTCAAATATTTAAGGGTTACTGTTTTGAAAAAATAAGTTATCTTATATCATGGTATAGCAGTGACTTTAAGTGGAGAATCAATTCCCCCCCCACCACCACCACCTTGCAAGATCATTTCTAGAATCACACTGAGTTCTTCCTACAGAACTCCTCTGTCCCTCCTGGCCACCTCCAGTGGAATCCATAACAGTTTGCTAAGTTCCTGCGACAGAGGACAGGACAAGTACCAGCAGGCAGACATTTCTTCAAGACAGATTTTAACACTATTTACAGAACACATTTATAACTGTGAATCTCTCATTTTCCATCAGACTGTGTGCTTGCTCTGATGGCATTTAAACTCACACATCTAAGAGAAAAAGGTTGACTGCTCCCATGTGTGAGACACTGTGGGTATTTTCACTTACCTCTGCCTTTCACTCTCTTGTGCTCCAGCCTCCTGAAAATCCTCCCCACCCCTGGATGTCCTCTTGTGACTCAGGATTTGATTTATCTGCACACACTGTGCCAGACATTCTGATACCTTACATAGGTCCACCTGGCACCTCCCCTCTGTGGATCATTTTACCATTTCCTCTTCTGCAAGTGTCACCTGGCAATCCTGTCATCCCTGCAGTCATCTTCTCCTAGGTGAATGTCTTTGGGGGCAGACTCACCCTTCTCTTACTGTGTTAAGGAAGTTCATTGGGAGTAAGGAAGGGTGTCTATGGTGTGTCCTGTCTGGTTAGAACAGATCGGCGCCTATAACTCACTTTCCTCAGCTTTTGCTTTAGGAATTCGGTCTGAAGTTGAAGTTGACTAATAGCTTAGAGACGCAGGTCAGCACATTTTCAGAATTCCCCTCTCCTCTGTTGAGCACACTTATTTATCCCATCAACACTGTCATTCTTGGTTCTGTTTGTTGATGTTTTCTCTGAGAAGCCTCTTCAATACTTTGTGCAAACACGTATCAGGAAGTCTGAGCCATTACTTTGACAGATACCCCTGGAAATTTGAATACCTCATCGAAAAGTTCTCCTTCATGTTTACAAAAGAAATGCATTTGTATTATAGAAAATTTGGCAAATACATCACACTTAATCATGCAGAATGTTGGAGGAGGGAAATCAAGAGTGAATGCTTGTGAGAGATTTATTTTTAAACATAAATTCTACATTTTGATTATTTTTGCAACACTCGATGATTGCATGGTTATTCTTAACTTTGGATTTTAAGTGATAGAATGATTGCAGGGCATTCAGATCATGTGATGAGAATACCCAAATATTGGTGCAGGTTTGTAAAAGTGACTTAAACATAGTCAGTGGAAGTAGAATTCCATTAGCAAAATTTTAATTATACACAGAATACATCCTTTGCATAAGTTAAAGAATCCTGTAGCTTCAAAGATGCATTTGAAATGAATTCAGAATCATTTAAGATATTGAGGCTGTAGTCTATTTACAAAAATTTACAAAACAGTAATTAGATAGGTTTGTGTTCTTCCTGGATTTAGGAGTAAGAGCATTTCCTTTCCTCACCAACGTCACTCTGGTCCTCAGACTTATTCAAAATTATTCACTCTATTCAATGACCAGAAATTATTTTTGCCACATATAATGTATCACATTTTGTGATGGCAAGGATGGTGCTTATTGAGGACAGCTAAGAGGACAAATTACTCTGAGTTAGAAGAGGAGGAAAGGAAAAAACTCAGGAAAGATAAAGGAGAGAATGATCTTAGAAGGGATACTGGTTGGAGAAAACCACATGAGTGGAAACCAAGTAACTTGGAAGTGAAAAGACTTACTTGAAAAGTGATATTATGGGAAATCTTGGGTTGAAGCTACAGAGTTGGGTGAAGAGTTCTCATCATACTTAAGTCACCTTAGTCAGGTCATACTGGCTAGGTCACATGGTGGAAAGAGATCACAGCAGATCTCTGGAGGCATTAAAAGGCCCCAACCTCCCAACCTAATCTTCTTCCAAAGGTGCCCCCTTGCTAATACCATTACATTGGATGTTACAATTTTAACGTGTGAATTCTGAGGGAACATATATCTTTAGTCACTGAATTTTTTTCCCCTATGTTCAAAAGTGAGCACTGTTTGCAACAAGACAGGAAAGAGCCACTATGGTCTCCTCCTGCTTCCAGTTTTCCCTGTTTACCTTCCTCTCCATCATTTTATGTGCTTTCTTATCTTAGTTTGTAATCTATACTCTATCTATATTGAAATTATATGCTTGCTGAATTTTCAAAGACTTATTAAAAACTTGTTTCTCCTCTGTTTGGTGTGTTTTCTTCCCTTGTTGATTCCCATTCATACTTCATGTTTCTGTTCAGATATCACTATTTCTGGACGCATCTGCTCATACTCTCCAAACTCCTATCTGTGATAAGTGCTCCTTTATCACTATTCCATGCTCACTCTTGCTGCTTGATTGCCTCCACTTAATTCTAAGTTCTTTGAAGATTGGACAAACTGTTGCTTCACTTTTATAGTCCTAAAGCCTAGCGGAATGCCTATTTAGTAAGTACCAAATAAATAAGCATGTGAAGAGGTGAATGAATGAAATAGCAATGGATTAATGGTGATACTAATAAATTTCCCCCCAAAACTACTACTTTTCTCTCTATGAAGTGGCATCCAGTCAACAAAATAACCTAATAAGCTAGACATTTAAATCCAAGAAGGGTGCACCAAAAAAAATGAAATACCTGAGAATAAACCTAACAAAACACATGAAAAAGCTATACAAGGAAAACTTTAAAATGCTGCTAAAAGAGATGGAAGACATTCCCTGCTCATGGACTGGAAGAATTAACATCATCAAAATGGCTATATTACCAAACCAAAAGCAATCTACAGATTCAGTGCAATCCCTATAAAAATTCCCATCACATTCTTCAAAGAGATAGAACAAAAATTACTGAAATTAATATGGAATAACAAAAGACCTCAAATATCAAAAAGCTTCCTGACTAAAAAAATAGAAAATGGAGGTATTGCTATCCTAGACTTCAAATTATTCCACAAAGCCATAGTAATTAAAACAGCTTGGTACTGGTACAACACAGACAATCAGACCAACGGAACAGAATTGAGTGTCTTGAAATAAAACAGCACATATATAACCAACTAACCTTTGACAAAGGAGGGTAAAACTTACATTGGAATAAGGAGAGCCTCTTCAATAAATGGTGATTTGAAAACTGGTGCAAAACATGCAAAAATGTAGACCAACACAACTCCCTCATACCATGTACAAAAATCAACTCAAAATGGATAAAAGACTTGTATGTAAGACTGGAAGCCATAATAAACATAGAGGAAAGCATGGGCAAAACCCTCTATGACTTACAATCTAGAAATTCATTTCTGGATACATCTGTAGCAGGTAAAAAAAAACGAAAGAAAACATTAACAGCTGGGACTATATCAAACTAAAAAGCTTCTGTACAGCAAAAGAGACAATAGAGAAAACAAAAAGTAACCCAAGTGAGTGGGAAAAAATTTTTGCCCTATATAGAAGTGATAAGGGTCTAATAACAAAGATACACAAAGAAACCACACAACTTAACAAAAACAAGTAAAGTCTAGTTAAAAAATGGGGAGAAGAATTAAAAAGACACTTTTCCAAAAAGAAATGGTCAATAGGCACATGAAAAACTGCTTAACATCACTAGCAATCAGAGAAATTATTAAAATTAAAACAAAAACCGCAATGCAATACCACATTACACCAGTAAGAATGGTCCACATCCAAAAAATGGGCAGTAAGTGCTGGTGGGATGTGGAGAGAAAGCAAGACTTTTACACTGCTGGTGGGAATGTAAACTGGTTCAGCCACTATGGAAAGCTGTGTGGAGGACCCTCAAATTCTTGAAAATGGAACTACCATTTGACCCAGCAATTGGTCTCTTGGGAATCTACTCAAAGGATATCTCAATGCTTGTACAAAGGGACACCTGCGCTCAGATGTTTACTGCAGCACTATTTATAATTGCAAAGTCATGAAAGCAACCCAAATGTCCCAAAACAGATGACTGGATAAAAAAGATGTGGTATATATGCACAATGGAATATTACTCATCAATTAAAAATGACAAATTCAATAATTTTGTAACATGAATGTACTTAGAAGAACTCATTGTAGCAGAAACAAATCAAAATGAAAGAGACACAAAATGGTTTCACTATTATATGGGACTTGGGAAAGAGAAATCAAAAGCCATGAAGAAAAGTCAAAGTAAGCTAACAACCAAAACACAGCTCAGGGGTTGGGGTGGAACAGGGTGGAAATGGTCAGGAAGCATGGGTGTAATTAACTCCGAGGATTACAAGGATGTGAAATTTATATATAAGTAGATTATTTAATTAAAAACAACAAATCCCAAGAAGGGAAGACACAGTGCTGATCTGGAAAAATGCAACAGTCTGTGCATGGAGGGAGTGGTGCAGAGGCGTGGTGGCAACACCAAGAACCCTAGCAGTGACCCTTCAACAGTGAAGTGGACCAGAAGCCATGAACACGGCAACAGGAGGTTCCTGTTTTGCTATAGAGTAACACCTAATGCTTAACCAGAGGGACATCCAACAAGAGAATCCTGAGGCTAGAAGTGGGATGTGAGTACACCTCAGAGACCAGAATGAACTTTACCAGGGTTGAAATTCACTGGCTGCACACTAAACTGAGCAGGAAGTCTGGGGTAGATAACGTGGTCAGATGCTGAGCTACAGATCAGCCAGGGACCCAGGAGAGGGGCCAGTATTAGTGGTGGGCATGCTATCTCAACAATGGGGAAACAATGTACAGGAACATGCTCCACACATTTGGGGCACCAGTGAAGATGAGAGCAGAGCAGCCAGGCTGTCAGTACTCTCCTCCCTGCTCTCTTTGGAACTGACACTTATCTTTGCAGGGCACTGAGGAGGCATGGACTACAAACCCCAGAGAAAACATACTGGTAGTGCCACAAGCACTAAACATTTTTGCCTCACCCCTACCCATTTTTACTAACAGCTGGGTCTCTAAAGGTCCCTCTACACCCACTGACCTGGCAACTGCAAAACAGGTCAGACTACTGATTGAAGCCACCAAAGTTTCTCTCTCTATACTCTGTGTTTGGTCAAGAAGTTGCATAGGGATCAGGAATTTATGACAGACCAGACTCTCTGAGTCCATGGTCTTGGGCAGGTGGCCAACAGGACTTGACAAGGAGCACTATAATGACCCTGTGCTCTCCCAACATGCAGAACAAGCACCAGAAATCACATCAGTTCCAAGCCTGTACCTCTGTTGACTCTCCACTATGGGCACAGTATCCCTGCTAGGCTCTGTTCATTTGGCTACTTGAAGCTTCTCTATATGTATCCAGGGTGTGGGGTAATAGTGACACAGGTTCCCCATGATGGGCACAGAAAACCTTGCAAGCCAAGAGCTTGTGCAGGAAGGGGTGTGCAGGAAGGGGAGAGAAGAGTGGTTTTCCCACTTCTGAACTTTTCATGGTGGCCCTCCCTGAACAGTTGAACAGGCTGTGCTCTGGCTGAGACATGTGTACTCTCCATCTTGCGCTAGAGTCATAAAAGAACCTGGGAGACTCAGCTGGGGAGGACAGGCTTCCCTTCTGATGAACTGGTACCACTTCTGACTTGCTTCTTCTCACTCTTCCCCTTCCCGATGGTTTCTGGCTTTCCTTCTTGCTGAGACATGACTCTCGGCCCTGATTCCATTCTGGATGAGTCGACTCTCCATATTCCTGCCTGCAGTGTCCCTGGAGGGAGAATGACCCAAAGAGCTTGTCCATCTGCTATCTTCTTTCAGGTTTACCTGTTCCCTTTATCTTAACTTGGCAACTCAAATGATAAAATATCTTTTCTGGCCCCATGACCTAAGTCATTACTCCTAAAAGAATAGGAATTCCCAGATGTCTTGTTTTTGTTGGATTGATGCAGTTTTCAGAAATTTTGTCCATGGATGTACTAAGCAATATCATAGAATACTGTAGTTTTGAAATATAGTCCACTCTGCATCCAGGATTAACCAAAACTGTTTTCCGTAGCTTGTTTATAAAAGACCTCTGAGTCTTTGTTTCAGTAGTATGAGTTATTCTTCTAATAATTTTGCCTAAGTTGTAAAGACAGGAAACAAAATTTATCTTAGTAGATTGCTAGGTATATTTATAGGTGGTTTCATGACCAACGTTTACCCCTTGATTTTGTTTTAGTCAAATTATTCTATAGAAGAAAACCCCAGTTTTCCTCTCATCTTTGCTGTCATTCCACCCTTTGCTCAGAGTAACAACTTGTAGCTTATATGGTACATGGACTTGTAGGTTCCACAGGTCATTGCTATGTTCTTTTGCCATGAAATAGGTTATATACAATATTGTATGAGATACCATTGTCTTATGTAAGTGCAAGGATATTGCTCTGGGCAGAGACATTACAGAAAGGAAAAAGTAGAATTTTATACTAATGAATATATATTGCATTCATCTCAAATGACTGGTCCTTATGATGGAGAGTTCCAATATAAGTAGTCTACAAGTAAGTGGTTCTCAAATTTCCCTGAAAATTATAGTATGTCAGTAGTTCAATTTTAATCTTTGCTATTGACAGGCACTCAGTAATATGGATTTCCTGCTTGACTTTGGAGCATGCAACTCTGTTCTTCTAAGCTCCTCCATGACCTCCAGAACTACAAGTGAAGACCTGAGATAGAAAGAGGCTATCTGCCACAGAATGTGTCATCTCTAGTAGCTGAGTACTAAGAAGCTTCTCTTTGCTGGATCTCCTCTGGATGATCTCTGAGAACTCACTTCATGAAGGAATTGAAAATAAACCAGTGAATGAAACAATAGCATTCCTGAAAATCTCAATGGGAGCTGCCTCTATAGCTGGGGTGAGAGTGGGATATGTTGCCAGTGTGATCGGAATGAAGTCATCTCTTGTGGCAGAGATCATGCACCAGATTACTATTTGCAGAGAGAAGGCATTGACAGTGTTGAAACAAAATAGCAAAAGGGATAAAATAATAAGCATAAGAGTTGTACCTCAAAGGATCTTTGGTGATGGTTAATTCATCACATGTCCACAGGTATGAAAGAAATGAACCTATGAAAGCATTACTTGATTTTTATTACTGAAAAAGCTAGTAATATTGTGTGCAGAAATCTGACTTGAGTTCAGAACAGAAAGTCATAGCTTTTACTCTGTTTTGTATTCTCAGTCTGCACATTATATTTTGTTCTTTATTACATCTTCCGTATGGTTTAGATGAATGAGTGCAAGGATAAATGAGGGAATATAAATGACTGTAGGAAAAAATTGGGAGGAAAAGCTGATAGAATTTGTTGAATGAATTAGAAAAGGGGGTCGAAAGCTCAACTTGAAGCCTTACTTAGGAAAATGGTAATAGCACTAATTCAAATAGTAAACCTAGGAAAGAACATCTTATTAGAGATTCAGGGACTAGAAATATGAAGAATTCAACTTTATGACTGAATCTGTGAATTGTTGCATATCTTTTGCAAATATTTATGGAGCGGTCACCCAGCATTAATTTTAGATTTATTATCTGGGTAAGGAAGCCATCCATTTGGGTGGGAGTTTTTGCCCTATCATATATACACTATAAAGATTATCTGTGGGACATGTGATTTTGTCATTTTCAGGTTGACACCCCCATCTCCAGAACCCTACCCTTGCATCACACTCATTGCCTTCTGGACCTGTGCAGGTGGCTGAGTGGAGCAGTCAGATAGAAATGTTTACACAGAGAACTCTTCATTACCTCTGACAGATGTATTTTAGCCTCACAGCTTCCAACTCCAGTTCCTGGATGGCTGCCCAGCATTGTTGCCAGATATTATTGCCATGGAAACCGTAGACCATCCCACTAGGGAGACACACACAGAAGCGCAGGCAGCGTAATAACAGATTTTTTTTTTAAGACTGTGGTCCCTCTGATTTTACACCTGACAGAACCATACATATGTCCCTCTGGGGGACACAGGGCAAAACAAATCAACAGAGTTGGGGTTATTAGTGGCTTTCAGGAACAAAATAACTAGGGAAAATCCCACTCAGAGAACCAGGGTCACAAATTACTCTCCAAAGCACAAGAATGCTTTTCTTATTTTTCTCTAAATATAAAGCTAGCATAGTTGGTACTTCTTTTGAAAAAGAATTATTTTTATTGGGTTTTAGATTTTGAAGTTACTTAGGTGAAAATGGCTTTTCTATTCCAGGCATTAACTTAGCCACACCAAAATTACCTTGGTGCCCTAGACTGAGGGTGGGAGCAACAACAATAACGGGCACTGCTGAACACAAGGAATTTGTATTTCTCACTTCTGATCCAATCTGTGTATCGGTATTGTGTCAGTCTTTGGAGCACGGGTGAGGACATGTGAGCTTTCATGGAGCTGTGTGCTGGAGACTTGCAGCACACGTGACTGTAAAATGTATCTCCATAAAATATTGTTAGCCTGAAAAAATGGAAAAGAAAGTATTTTTAATCATCCAAAGTAGAGTTGCCTTTATTTTAATTTTTAATTTATTTTTTTGGGTAAATTTCCATCTTTTTGGAAAGGTGGTTTTAAAGAATGACTTCCTAGATCACACTTTCAATTTTAGCATTAAAAAATAATTTCTCATTTACTGAAGATCTCCATAGTGCTAAGAACCCAGGCATCTGCACAAATACTTCCAACTAGTCTGAAGTGGGGTTTAATATTTTTCTTTAATATTAATATTTTTTCTTTAATATTCCCTCACCCTAGTCACTGACCTTCTCAGGGTCCCAGCCCAGAGAATAAGGCTCCATCCACCCCACCCCCCAGATCTGTATGGGCGTGGCTCCTTATCAGCCTGGACTATTTTTTCTCCAGACATTGGGAGGGAAATGACAAGGCGTCTGTACTAAAGTTCCATCTGAAATACTGAAATCTCTAACACCATATCTTGCTTGTTATCAGTTCCCTACCTTCACTAGCCATCATTATCACAATCTCAGGTGAAACCTCGGTCTGTGAAGAAATCCCCAACCAAGTTTACGTCTTTTCTTTGCTCAGCTCCATTCTAAGATTTATTTTTCCTTTGTCTGCATCTCTGTTGTCTGACCAAGAGATAGCACCAAATACATATGTGTTCATTAATTTTAATTGATCATCACCTTTGTTTTTATCTTTCTTCCCCCTTTCCTTGATCCTCATTCTACTTTTATGTTTTAACTAAGATCTCCTCTACGTATTTCTCAAAACCCATAGTTGAAGATTCATTTTTATTTTTTAAAAGACATAAGGTATGGGAGAGAAAGGGGCCATTTAAATATGGAAAAAGAAGCTTTCCAGGGAGAATAAATAGCACAGATAAGGAGGAAGGGGTAATTCACACTGTTAGAAACTGAAAGACTGTTATGACTGGAACTTAGTGAATATGGTGAAAGTGTATTTATGTGTACTCAGAGAGAAAGGGAAGAATTATGTGGTGAAAAATAACAATCCAAGGAGGAACAGACTTCTGTGACCCTGTCTCTGTTCTAACAGATTATCCTGGTGGGCACTTGGAGAATGGAAAGGGTAACAGAAGCAAGGAAATTGTCAGGCAGGAGGATGACAGAGCTTACACTGTAGGAGCTGTTGCCAAGGCGAGAGAGAGCAGACTCTTATGTGTCCTTCAAACTATAGAACAACTGGGTATTGACACAAGAGATGAAACAATGATGAAAACAATGTCTCCTAGGTTTCTAGCTTGTGCTTTGAGTAGACAGCACTATAGTATATGAAAAGAAGAAGACTGAGGTACGGGAGAGGCAATTTGGGAGGTGGCTTTAGAATTTTGACATACCTAATGGAAGGAAACAACTAGGGAATGCAGAAGGCATTTCTAGAGCTCATATAAATGGTCTAGCCTAGAAATATAAGTGTGGTATTCATAGTATACCAGTATATATATAGTATGCATATTGATGGAAACTGATGTTTTAGCCTATAGAAAACTTTCCACTGTTTTTGGCAACATGAGGTCTTCGGTGACCTTGACAAGGACAGCCTCATGAGATAGAAGATGGTACATGCTAGGTTATGAAGTAGATAGGCTTTTACCATGATGACAGGCTTTTAAGACATTTAGTTTTTAAAAATTTGGTTATGATGTAGAGAAGGGGAATGGATCAATAGCTGAAATGATTGTGTGAATACATATGTTTTAAATACTTTAAAATGAGAAGCACATAAGAGTTTGATATACCAATACAGACTAGAGAAAGAAAATAGGAGGATAACAAGAGAAGTTAAAAAGATAAATATAATTGTTCTTTGACATAAGGTGGGTAATGTCCTATAATTATAAGAAATAAGGGTATAATTGGAGATGAGAGGATGATTATGTCTAGCTAAATTAGTAGGCTTTGGATGGGCAACTGTATGTAGGTTTCAAATATGATGACTTATATTCCATTGGAGTGTAATGCCAGGGTATCAGGTATGTGGATGTAAATTTGGGTGTCAAAGAGTTGAAGAGAGTGAAAGGGAAATAAAATACTGTATAGTTAGGATAATGTGAGTCTACTAAAGAATTGTGGTAGGATTATTGGGCAGTGATGATTAATCAGCTTC
>PVHY01009945.1:0-54011 GCA_004024945.1 Uropsilus gracilis
CGGGGGGGGGGGGGGGGGGGGGGAGCCCACGTGGTACCGCCCCTCTCCCGGTGACCCTCAAAACGCCCCAACTTGCTGTGACAGTTCCCAGGGCTGCTGACTCACCAGCAAGCGGTGTTGTCAGGCTGGCTGTCACGGGGCATGGAGGGTTCCGATTGGGTAGGTGGGTGGCAGGGGTTGGGGCTGATGTTCTCCCAGCCCATCAGGAGGCCTCCCTCCCTACTCCTGTGGCTGGTTCCTCGTGGTACCCAGGAAGCCAGTGAGGAAAGGAAAGTCTGACCTCTCTTCCTGTCAACAATGACTTTCTGCTTGGAGATGACCCCTGCAGGGTGAGTCATTGGGAAGGGCCATCAGCCTGGCTGGTGGAGGAGGAAGCATTGGTGTGGCAATTCTCCTCCAAGGGCCCCAAGGGCCAGAGGCCTGAGGCTGGGGGAGGGTCTCCCAGCTGAAAGGGGAACTTCCTGGGGCCCCCAAAGTGGGGATAATCTCCAAATTTCTCCTTATCCCTGCAATTTGGGCAGTATATCACTCCAGACCAACATCCTTTGTGGTTGTGTCACGTCTTGCTTATAATCTCCAAAGAATTCTCACTGCCTCTGGAATAAAGTCTGAAGGTCTTAGCTGGGCCTTCTCTTCCTTTCTGTCCACATCACCTGTCAATTCCCTGAGGCTCTCTGCTTCCACCTCCTTCACTCCTGAATGTGGCACCATCTCCACCTTGACCTTTGCCTGGCCCCTTCTCCGGTACCCCTCTGCTGCAGTGCACTTTCCTTCCAGAGGAGTCTGTTTCTAATCTTACATCATTCATCCATCCATGCATCCATCCATGCATCCATCCATGCATCCATCCATGCATCCATCCATGCATCCATCCATGCATCCATTCATCCATCCAAAAGTCATTTTATTGAAGACTTAAGTGCCAAGCCTTGTGCCAAGAGCTGAGATTTCCACCTCCAACAGACTAGACAAGGTCAATAACATGGACCTTCCAGGCCTGTGGCACAAGCAGAGACCTAAACGGTCACTTGAGATGGAGTTGGGGGTGAGCTCAGGGAGGTAAGGGTCACTGGGGTGAGTCCTTCAGTCCACCTTGAGATCAGGGAGGGCTTGCTAGAGGAGGTGACACTGCTGATTTCCTGAGCGTGAGCAGAGGCTAGGTAGGCAGGGAGTCAGGGAGAGAAGGGGACAGCAAGGATATGTGGACCAGAAGCAGCAGCAAGTTGAAGGTTCTGAATGAAGAGATGGTGCATTCCAGGAACTGAAAGTTGGAGACGATGTCTGGGGTAATACTCAGCTGTGAAGCTGAGAGCTGCACCACCTGGCCTTCATCCTAACAGCCAGGAGAAGCTTGTGAAAGTTTGACAGCAGAGGCTCCCAGTGAGCTGATTTGCACCTTCGGGATCCAGAGTAAGTAGAGCGTAGACCACAGATGTGAGAAGAGCAAGTGGCAGGGCCTGAGACCTGTAAGGAGGTGCTTTATCTGGTCTGGGGGTGACAGAGGAGCTTGAACCAAGTGAAAGTCAGGGAGCTGCAGCAGAAAGGAGGGTCCAGAGCTTTTTCCGGATGACAGGACTAGGTGATTGCTTAGGCATAGGAGGAAGGGAGAGGAGTCAAGTATGGCCCTGGTTAAGTGTGTGGGTAGTGGGGCCATTTTCCTGAGAGTCAGGTCTGTGATGGGGGCTGTGTGCAAACATGGATGCAGTCAGTGTAAGCTTGCTGAGAGGCAGCTGAAGGCAGGCTAGTGCAAGGTAGGGGGTGAGGGTAGACAAAGTGACATCTCTGGAGAGAGATCTATGTTGGAGGGGAGAGATTGATTGTCCCCAGCTGTGCACAGGCATTGAGTAGGTGAGGATGAGGCATCCCTCCTCCAGGAAGCCTGCCCTGCTTGCTCCAGCAAATGCAGGCAGCTCACAGCCTCCTTGGCAGAGGACATGCAATTGTTGAGATTATTTTCCTCTAAGTATGAATCATGATTCTGATCAGAATTATCAGAGGCCAGCCAGTGAGGGAGAATGGGGGTTTGCAGCTACTTCCAGCTTCCCAACATGGGAGATCATTTACTGCATTTATGATGATGTCTGAGAACTTCTAGCAGAGATGAACAGCAGGTCATAGGTATCGACATCCGCCTGAGCTGATTCAGCTCACTGCTCACTTCAGGGCCTTTGCACTTGCTCTTCCCTCTGCCTGAAACCCTCTCTCCTTGATGCTCAACATCTGCATGCTGTGTGCATTCAAATCACTTCAACTTGTCTCTGGAGTAGCCTCTTATCTCCTTACTGCCCCCTGACTACTCTGCTTCAGTTTTCATCATAGTTTCCATCATTTCCCAACTGCCCATCTAAATTTTCCATGTTTTTCTGCCTCCACCACATGGTGTATGACGTCTCACAGGGCAACACTTCAGCCTGTCTGTTCCACCTTTGCCCGGGAGCCTGAGGGCTGCCCGTGGGGGTATTTGGTGAGCTGCACTGCAGGGGGCATGAGAGGGGCACCAGCACTGGTGGTAGGAGGGTGTCCCAACCAAGTGGGGAGAGAAGGGACCTGGGACAGAGGCTGGAGGTGATGCCGACACCTTGGGCCAGGGAGAGGACCCCTCTCTGGAAGGAGAAGGGTGGTGGAGATGGGAGCCCTGTCACAGCAAGGCATGAGGCCACCCCACCCAGCCAGGAGGAGGGAACCAGAATCCAACGCCTCAGGGAGCCTCTGGGAGCAGGTCAGTGGTAGCGGCTTCTGTGGGGAGAGACTCCAGACATGGGGCAGGTGAACGGGGAGAAGGAAGCCTGGGAGGACCCCTGGGTTGGGGATGGAGGCCACAGCCTGGGCCCCACTAGGACTGTGAACTCCTGGGATAAAGTCATCTTTCTGAAGCATAAATCAACCCATGTCACTCCCCTGCTCAAAACCATTACTTAGAATAAAACCCGAACTCCCGAAAACGATAAACAAGGCCCAGCCTTCTCCGCTGACCTCATCCCCCCACGCGGTCTGGCGTGCTCTCCCAGCCCCACGTGCGCCCTTCAGCCAGGCACCTCCCCGTCTCTGAGAGGAGCCAGCACGAGCTGTTCCCTGCGCAGCTCTGCTCTCTGGGGACTGCCACCTGGCCCCTCCCTGTGCCCACATCGCTCTCCTCAGGCCTCTGACAACTCAGTGACACTCTTCCCAAGAGGGAACTACCCACCTTCTGTGGCATCACCTTGCTTTATTTTTCTGAATAACAAAAAATTGTATTAAGCTGGGTGTGGTGGTATGCATCTGTAATCCAAGCGCTGGGAGGCAAAGAGGCCAGTAATTGCTTGAGTTCGCGGGTTCAAGACTACCCTAGGCAACATAGTGAGACCTGGTCTCAAAAAGGCAGCCAGGCGTGGTGGCAGGCACCTGTTATCCCAGTTACCTGGGAGACTGAGATTGGGGATGGCTTGAGGTTGCTGGATTGGGACTATCCTGGGCAACAGTAGTCTCAGAAGGAGAAGGAGGAGAAGGAGAAGGAGAAGGAGAAGGAGAAGAAGAAGAAATTGTATTGGTCACACAGTAAATGTTCATGAGTTGCTTGTCCATTGAAACTTCCCCACTGGAGCGTAAGCTTCAGGAGGACAGGATTCCTGCTTGCTCTGGTCACTTAGGTCACTGCTTCATCCCTCACATGTGGAGATGTCCTTGTGTGCAGTAGGTATCAGCCAACGCTGAGGATGTTTGAAACAGTGGATAATTGAACTCTAGGCAAATTCACACAGGGCCCCTCTGGGCAAAATTGTGTATGTTATACACACGACAGCTTTGCAAAGGGACAAAACCAGTCTAAACCCAGAGCGCTGGAGTTACTCAGACAGAACCACTGCTGCCCTCGGGGGGCCACAGAGCACAGCAGGGGAGCACGGAGAGGGCCCAGCTCTTCTCACCTGCAGAACTGTGCAGCGTGAACAAACATAATTCCCTCTCCTAGACTAGGTGGGAAAATCAGAGGAAGAATAGGAGATTAAAAACAGATATACATATATATGTGCAATCAGTTTTTGAAAAAAGGAAAACTGAGATAGAGATCTGGGTGGGGCTTTGGGGGGGGAGGAGAAGCTGGAGGAGACAGGAGAGGGAAAGTTTGGGGCTGGAGCGACCCTCAATCTTAGGAGCACCTGTGATCCTAACAACCCCACTCCCTCCAGGGAATTAGCTGGGACTTGCCTCAGGATGAGAGGGCATTGACCCTGTGGGCTTTCCTTCTTCCCTCTCCACCCTCCCTCCAAGCTGCTGGGAATTTCCCACTTCCTGGTAGGGAACTGTAGAACGCTGGGATGTTTCTCCACCCAGGAATTCAGGCTACTTTCCAGTTTTTCACCATAACTTGGCCCCCTGCATCCCACCTACATGTCCAAATTAAGGGGTGAGGGGCTGGAGGGGGGAGAGAATCTCCTGGAGTCTTCTGCACCTGCTCCAGAAGCAGATGCTTTCCCCCTCACTCTTCCCAGATGCACCCTGCTTGTTTTGGGAGGCCACACTTAGGGGACAGGTCCCCTCTATCCTCTCCTTAAGGTGGGTGACTCAATGACTGACACCTCCCTACTGAATACACAGCCTCTGAAACCAAGATGGGGCCCAGTGCCCCTCAGGCGGGGGCATTCCTACTGGAGTATTTCAACTCTCCTCTGTGCTTTTCCAGTGAGTCACTGCAGCCCCTGGCACTCCCGACCTGCCCCTGCCTGCGACCAGGGCCCCTCTGTGCTCAGCTATGGGCAGGAGGGTGGCGAGGAAGTCTGGGAGGACTTGGTCAGGCGGCTGGTCTCAGGAGGGCTGACCCAATGAGCGGTGACCCCATGGAGCCTGGTCTAGACGACAGTCACATGAATCGTGAACACTTGTCTGGCCTGAGACAGAGAGTCCAGGCCAACTATTTACTCACAGGTCCCCAGGGTACCTGCTCCTTCTGAGCTAGTCTTCTTAATTCATTTCAGTAATGGTGGCCCTGCCAGGTCTTGTAGGCAGCCATGGAAGGATGAAGGCTCCTGCCTTCCAGGATCCTGAGCTTCATCCTAATGGATCACCTAGTGAATATGTCAGGTTCTGAGCAGGGCTGTGGGGAATCAGATAAATAAAACATCTTCCTGAGCTCAAGGAAGCTGTGGAGTTCTAGCCGTGAAGACAGACATAAACCTGTGATTCCACTGCATGATGGAATTACCTGGATCTCACCTGGCTCGGCCCTCACCACCATTGTCAGAACCTGTCAACCCACAGGCCCACTTCCCCCCTCCCAGCATAAGCACCTTGAAGGCAGGAATTAGTCCTTCTCTCTGTATCCCATGTCTTACTTCACTCAACATAGGTCCAGAATAAGTGTTCCATGAATGACTTCTAAATAGCTAACGGCATTTACAAGGCTGAAAATCCTTGCCAAATAGAGATGCCGGTAACCTCCCTGACTTTGTTGTAAGGGAAGGCAGATTAATTCTGAACTGCAAGATCTGATAAGGCACAGAAAAAAGATAGGACTGCCATGAAGCCCTTCAGCATGTAGCTGAAAGGGTGACCAGGGAAACCAAACTTCCTCCCGGGCCAAAGTCCCCAAATCGGAAAAGAACAGGGCTTATCACAGTTGCCTTGGAACAGCCAGAGAAGCTGGCAGGTGGTTCTTGGAGGGAAGCATGGAAGATGTAGGCGGCAAGGAACACAGCCCCGGGTCAAGAGGCATCTTGAATACCATGATAAGCAGTTTGACCTTTGTTCTATAGGCACAGAAGTCCCATGAGAAACCCTGAGGATGGAGTCAAATAAATAAAGCAATGATTTGGGGAGACAATCCCCAAGGCCTCGTGAAGGGTATGTTTGGGACTGCATCACTGGGAGTGTCCTTTCCCTGGCCTTGACCTCTTGGGAAAGGGGGGAGGCCGGGGAAAATCCGGATGGGGAGACAGAGAAATAATGGAGGAAGTAATTGCAGTATTAGGTGACAGATGACAACAGTGTGAATTAGAAGAAAAGCAGTGGGAACAGAAAGAGACAGAATTAGTGACCGATGTGGGGAGCGAAGCAAAATGGTCTAGTCAGTGTGGCTGGAAGAAAACAAGAGAAAGGGCAGTTTCTGGGGCCTGGGAGGGGCACACGGGAGTCTACCATTCTGGTTGTTTCCATACACTAGCTCTTTGGAGCCCAGGAATAACATCCAGAGGAGAACAACTCCATTGTCTTAGTCCTGATATGTGTGGACGACAGGCTTTGGCTGCCATCAGCCTTGGAGGACTCACAGGAATCCATTCTGTGCCAAGCTTACTCCAAACCTCTTTCTATGAAGGACACATTCTATTCCCCTCTTCCCCTTCGCCTTTACCCCACCCACCACCATAGCAACCTGAAAAACAGGACAGCGTTGCCAGGAGAGGTGAGATGCGGGGCCCTGTCATCACTCTGATGACTTCAGTGTCCATGAGAGTGACCAGTCAACACCCTTAGCGGCGAGGTTTGTCTGTCCCTGATAACATTCTGTCCCACTGTGTCTTGGCTACCCGCTCATCACCACTCCCCAGACTAGTCACTACCCAGACTCCCCCACTTTGGAATGACTTATTCTGATCTCCTTCTAGTTTCTTGGGGGTACCCAATTACTTGGGGGTACTCCTTCACCTCCACCTGCTCTGCCCCCAGAGAACCTGTTCTCCACCCTTCTCTCCATGTCCCCCTCTCCAGCCCTCCTCCACATCTTTCTTAGCTCTCCTTTCCCATTGCTTAGATGGCACAGCTCAGAATTTTTGTTCTCAAATTTCATTGATTTGCCAATCATTTACAGAAACGTATCTTTTGGGGAGCCCAACTTCACCCCCCCATATGTGTCGATGCTTCCCTCAGCCTCCATCAGAGCTACAGTGACTACAGCCTTTTCCTCTTTCCTCCCTCCCTTCCCATTCCCCTCCCCTTCCTTCTCTTTCCTCCTCTCCATCTCCTCTGGAAACCAGTATATCTTTCAGAGTCTAAGAATTATTTTTGTTGCGTTTTGCCGGTTTGTTTTCTTTAGTGATTTATGTTTCGCCAACGAGTGAAACCAGCCGGTAATGCTCTTTCACTTTCTGACTTCGAGCACTGAGAACAGTCACCCCAATATCCATCCATTTTATCCCCCAAAGCCATGAAGTTCCCCCCTTTTTTTTTAACAGTGGAGCAGAGTTCCAGCGCATAGACAGGCCTCGATTTCTTGACCCAATCATCTCAGTCTAATTCATTCTACCTTTCTTGCAGCACCTGAGGACAACCCAGCTGTGGATGAAGTGGCTGTCCCGAGTGGTACCTACATGCTGGAGGGTTTCTGCAAGCTGATGTCCCCACCCCCTTCCCTCCCCCACTAAGCTGCGGGGGGGGGGGAGATGGGGGGATGGGGAGGGAGTTGGGGGGGACAGGGGCCCAGCTCAGCTTGTGTCCAGCTCCTGCACGGCCACCTCTTAACTCGCCTCCCCAAACCTCCCTTCTATTTCCTTCCATCCTGACTCTCAAAGGATGGTGCCTTCTCATCCTTCCCAGACAAAACAGGAGCTCCTGTCACCCTTCCACCCACCAGACTCCTCCCACTTTGCCTCCTGACAAATGTGCATCCTTGTAGCTGAGATGAAAGGCGTGGACTCTCCAGCTAAGAGCTTTGGGGAGGGGAGGGCCAGGCTGGCAGCCACGCCTTCCTTACTGCCCCCCAAGGACCTCTCCTGCCCCCCCTTCCTCTTCAACTTGGTCCTCTATTCATGTCTCCCATCAACATCTGAACAATATCCTTAATTTAAATCCAGCCTCTCTTGCTCCTCTCCCCCCCAGCCTTTACCGTCTCCTTCGCAGCAGCCATGCCAAGCCTTGCCGCTCCACCCTCCGCTCACGGGCAGGTTCTCATCATCACAAAACATGGAACAGCTGGGTGTGGTGGCGCGCACCTGTAGTCCAAGCGCTGGGAGGCAAGAGGCCAGGGATCACTTGAGTTTGCAGATTCATGACTACCCTGGGCAACATAGCAAGACCTGGTCTCGAAAAAGTGGCCGGGCGTGGTGGCGGGGACCTGCAATCCCAATTACCTGGGAGGCTGAGGTTGGGGATCGCTTGAGTCCGTGGGCTCGGGACTACCCCAGGCAACATAGTGAGACCTAGTCTCAAAACAAACAACAAACAAACAAACACGCAAGCACTTTCTCCAGACCTTTAGGGAGTGTTTTCAGCACCTGCATATCTGATTTCCCTGCTGTGGTCATTTCTTCTTTCCTCTCCTCAGCCTCTGTGATGCCTCCTGTTTTCCCTCCTCTTTCCTCTTCTAGCCAAACCCTAAGTGCCGGTTCAGCCGCGCCCTGGCCTGCCTCACCTGCACCTGTGGCGCCACCCCCGTGGCTCTGCCCTCATGGCCTTTGAGCCCACCAGCCCACGCTCTACCCAGTCCTCTGTGCCGAACCCGCCGTGCTGTCAGACCGGACAAATGAAAACAGAGGCTACCCAGCTAAATTCCAGCTAAACAATCTGCATTTCAGCTAAATAAGGGATGATTTTTCAGATAAACAATGCATTGCAAATAAACAAGGGAGGCTTTTTCAGTCTGCGTCTGTTCCGTCATATTTAGGATAGACAATGCCGAAAAAGAAATTATTTCTTGTTTATCAGATTTAGCTGGCATCCTATTTTATCTGGCATCCCATGTGACTGAATCTGCTTAGCTGAGGTCTGAGAGGACTTCATCTAATGCAGCCACAACCGAGATTCTGGAGGGCAAACTTGACCTTATACTAGTTTATACCAGTGAGAAAGGCAAGGTTGGCCTTGACCTCTTTGCATTTCTTTAGCTCCTTCCTAAGATCCTCCAACCCCCCCACACCCCCCAAATTTCTGTGCAGGGGCAGTCCTGGCCACCACCAACTCTTCCCACCAGCCCCCTCTACTCTGTAGTCATGGCTGCCATCCAGCCCAAAATAGCTCATTTAAGTGACATTTTATCATGACTATAATGGGTTGAAACTCAAATCTGAAGTCTTCACATGACCCCCTGGCCCCATGTGACATGGACTTAGTGAGTGTCACCTTCCCTTTCTGGGCCTTTCCTCACCGCTTGCCAGTCACTCAACTTCCCTCAATTCCTTGAAAGCACCAAGCCCACTCCCGCCCAGGGCAGCCCACATGCTGCTCCCTCTTCCTCTTACCCTCTCAGCTCTTAATCATGCCAGCGGTGCCAGGCCCTGTGCTTAGCTCCCTTCTTCTTTCTGCGTCTCCTTTTGAGCATCAGCCACTCTGTTTGACAGAGACCTTCATGACATCAGGACCCCATTTGTTTTCTCCAGTGACCCCCCCCAAGCCCCCAACATAGTTCCTGGTCTGGAGCAGGAGCTCAGTCTTCAGGGATGAACGAGAGAGTAACCTTTCTTCCCCCTCAGCCTTGGGGGTCCCCTTCTCCTCCTCCCACCCCTCCTACCGAGAGCTCTTTGCACAGATCCCTCTGAAGAACTGGAAGGGCTTCGGGAAGGACTGGGTCTACCCATCTCTGTGTGGGGGGGTCTCAGTCCCGTGGGCTGTCTCAGTCCCCCAGGTCTGGCATTGACAACCCGAGTCTCCGTGGTCTCCAGCCTGCATGTCAACAGGGGGCCAGGGCAGAGCAGCAGAGGCAAGAGGGCAGCTTGGCGTCCAGCGCCAGGGCAACTTCCCAGGCCTATGGAGTGTGACCTTGTGCGACTCTCCCAAGTCTCACCCCCACCTGCCCCCAACTTCAGCGTCTGACCTTGGGGAAGGTGGACCTGGTTCAGCAGAACTTGACATGAGGACCTAGAACTGAAGGGCCTACAGGGTCGCAGAGGCTCCAGACCAAGTGACCTCAGAGCCATACAAGAAGAGACCAACCACCCCAAGATGGTGGCAAAGTCTGGTGTAAGGGACTCAGCGGAAGAGCAGACTGAACATGAAGAGGCTCCAGAGAAGCGAGAACTGCAGAGGGAGGGCCATGGGGGTGCAAGGGCTGGAAGCCCAGGGGTGAGTCTCCAGAAGCAAAGGTTGAACAACTGCCCCGAGGAATGCAGCCTGGGGCTGGAAAACAAGATGGCCATGGTGACTGCAGGAAAGAAAAATCACCAACTCACTTTGGTTCCAGACCTGGTGCCTTCATGTTCATGGCCGCCTCGGCCCTTTTCCGGAAGTGGGGAATTTCATGCAGCCGTGTCTGGAGGAGAGAAAAGGGCTGTACCAGTCACACGAGTTCCCAGCATCTGCGTCCAGTCCCCAGAGCCTGGCCTGTGCGCTGGGGAAGAAAGAGCGGGACCCCATGTTTTGGAGGTTGAAACGGGGTGTCCATGACCTATGACTTCACCCTGCCCCTTCTCAAGCCAGGGGACTGACTCGCTCACCCCCTTTATCTTAGAATGTTAGAGCCTCTGGGCTCTAACATTAGAGCCAGGGGACAGGACTCCATGGTGACGTCCAGACACCACCCAAGTTGGAGGTGCTAGCACCTGCGCTATGGCCTAAGCGTCCGTCCTGTCATGCTGAGCAAGGGGGTTGCTGGGAGGTGACAGAGCTGAGTGACCATCTGTGAGCTTTAGAAAGGAGCACATGGGCTCATGCTCCTTCCTTGCAGCTCCTCCACCAGTTGGCTGGGCCTTTTCCCGTCCCCTTTGCCTTCCTCCAGCCCCAGCAGGGGGGAGCTCCCACCCTAATCTCAGCAGCCCTTAACAGTACAGACCTCTGTGGGGTCCTGTGGTGGCAAGTCCACCTCACACATTGGCCGGTAGGTAGCTCTTTTCCCTCTCCCTCGCCCGTGTTGACTAGAATAAGAGCTGTTTTCTCTTGCACTGCACCCAGCACCCTTCTCTTGCATTCCAACATAGGCAGCCAGACACAGAAGTGGTGGAAGAAGCTCTGAGATGTGACAAGGAGACTCCTGCAGGCTGCACCCTCCAGCCACCTAGATCAGTAGTCACTCTTCTAGGCCTCTAACCCTTAAGGTCAGACAGGCCAATAGACACGTGCCCACAGTCCACTTTAACCTACTGGTGATGGTGGTGGCGACCAGGAGCTTGTGGTCAGAGTTGGTGGGAAACTGTGGTCGGCTAACAGCATCTCCCATGGACAAGGTGATAGGATGATCTTGCTCCCAAATTCCTACTGGTACCAATTACCTTAACCCCCCATTTCCTGAGTCACTGATTCAGGCCACAGCAAAGAAACCCACCTCCCCCAGGCCATCTGACTCAGTCTGGCCAGAGGGAAACTGATCACCTATCAGGAAGAAACACCACCTACCTGACAAAACTCCCCATCCCACCTGATCAACCCCCACTCCAGGGTCAGATGAAAGGACACAGCCATGTAGCCAGGCAACGCCATCGGACCTGCTCTGAACAGTGGGAGACACCAGCCCAGGCTTCTTTCCCTGGTAAAGAGTCTGTTTCTCTACTAGTCTCTGATCTCTTCATTTCTTCCTTCATCTCTCCTGTTCTCCCTTGGCAAAAACCTAGCACAGGGGAAGGAGGTGTATCACATGCGGCCAGATATCCAAAGGTGACATAGCCTCCTTCAAGTACCTCCCTCATCCTGGAATTCCTTCCCTGCTTCTTTTCTACCTGACCAAGTTCTTTGAAAACCCTGATTCTTCAAGAAGCTGGGGTACCTTGCAGCCCCGAGAAGCTTCCTTGTCTGCACTGCTGGAAGGGAGTGACTTTTGAGGGACATTTGGTTTGTTTCTGTTCTTTAGAGATGATAAACAGAGCTATATAAACAAAAAAGAAAATAAACCAGAAAAGAAAAAAAAAAAAAAGGTAAAGACTCTTCCGCTTATTTGACCTTGAACCCTAAGGTCTCACAAGGTCATGGTCATCTGGGTGGGGTTATGTGCCTTCCTTCTCCTGAGATTCTGAGCTGCTGGGCAGCCAGGCCGACCCTAGATCACGGAGCCTCCTGACAAGTGGCCCTGGGCCACAGGTTGGGCTCCTGAGCTGAGCATACAAAACTCTACTGGCTTTGTCAGATGCGAGACCTAGAGACTGTTTCACTGGGAATCAGTTTCCAAATAGGAGAGGGGCTTGCTGGATGACAGGAAGTGGGGAAGTTCCAGCTGTGAGGAAAGTGTGAAGGTTCGGAAGTGGGAACCAAAGAATCTGCTTAGAGGAAACTCACTGGCGAACGACTCGAATCCCTCCCACGTTCATGAGGCCACCAGCATGGAGCCAAGTGGCTCTCAGCTCTGTTTTCTCCTGCCTAATTCCATCTTTCCCCAAACTGTGTGAGCTGGCCGCCTTCAGGCTGATAATCAGCCAATAAACGAAGATGCTGGTGGGGTCCCGGAGTTGATGGCCAGCAGTGTGAGTGCCCTGAGAGTCATACATTCAGGGCTGGAGCTGAGATGTCAGGGAGGCTTCACAGAGCTGTGATGGATGGGATGCTATTTATCCCATTACGTAGGGGTGCTGTGTGTGAGTGTGTGTGTGTGTGTGGGGGGGGTAGGAAAGAAAGGAAATAAAAGACAAGATGCTTGACTGTATATGGTCACCCCCATACACAAAGGGGGGGCTGCTGGAGTCACAGCGGCACCAACTAGGGCAACCCCGTTTGCTGCTTAACCATTCTTAAAGTTGTGTGAGCTTGTTTCTCTTCCCTGATTATTTAACAGCCCCAGGAAGCAGACACTGGCTTCTATTTCTGGTCTCTGCCTCCCCTACCCCACCCAGACTGCTAGCCCCTCATTACTCACAGGAAGTAACATCACCTACCTGGTTGGCTGACTGATTGGCTGACTGGAGAGTGGCAGGGGTTAATTAATCCTAGAAGGAAGGCCTTCCAGAAAAGCCACAGCCGCCTGCTCCCCAGGGGCCTGCAAACCTCTCTGTGGCACCTCTGTCAGCTTGGAGCCCGATCCTACCACTGCAGGCTCCCGGCGCCTTCCTCCTCACCCTCTCTGGGGAGACGCGCTGGCCTCCAGTTCTGAGTATCTGAGCTGGCTCTGAGAGCCCAGCCGGCTCCGGGCCATTCTGAATGAGTTTGGCCTCCTCCCTGTTTTACAAGTCGTTCCTGAAGCTTACAAACATCTCTTCCCGCACAACCCGTGCTCTGCTCCCTCAGCGCAAACACATCCAGGGCGGCCTCAGCCTGTCTCTGGTGCAGGCCTCAGGTACCCCCTCACTGAGCAGGGCTTGCTGGGCCTGTGACCTTGGGTATCAGCTGTGCAGCGGCCTAGACGACCGTTAAGAAAAGCAAAGGAGAGCCCCAACCCTCCTGCAGCCCCGAGTCCATCGGGGTGATCAGCAGAGGTTCATTGCGAAACTGCCAGGCAAGGCTTGCTTGATAAGCACCACATGTGTGCGGAGCCCTGTCCCAGTTCAGCCTGGGCCCTCCTGGGTGGGCCGGGGTCTGGGAGGGACCCATGTGAAAACACACAAGGCGCATTCTTCCAAAAGCCTAGAGAGCCAGCCAGTCCGGCCATGCACCAGCTGTGTGACTCTGGGCAAACCCCCTAACCTCTCTGGTCTCGGGTTCTCTAGCCACGCACCCATTCCCTGCTATCCCAGGTTTCTGGCAGTTCATGGCCCCAGCTGTAGCCCAGGCGCTAGACTGAGAAAGGGTTTGGAGCACAGGGTGAGGCAGAGGTAGGGTCCAGGCTACTAAGGAAGTGATCCTGACCACGACTTCCTCTGACCACTAGTTGTGGGGGGGTCACACCTGCGAGGCAGTTGTTCTAGAACCACATCCCCAAGTCTGGGGATCAGCTCCCTCCTGCCTGGACCTCACCACCCTTGTCCTTTCCTTGCCCCAGTTCTAAAGCTGCTATGGGCGAGGAAAGAAGAGCCCAAGCTGGGTGGGGGCAGGGGCTGCAGGAGTCACAGCAGCACCAACCGACCGATGGGGACAAGGCTGAGCTGTTCCCCCAGCTCCCGGCTGTTTATCTGCAAACAACAGTGTTTGCGCTGGCCACTGTTCTCCCACCAACAGAGACTGTCTGTGTGTCTGCCCCGCCCTCTTCCCGGCTCGTCTCTGGCCTCCACCAGGCCTCCTGTGTGTGCAAGACCCTGGCTCTTTGCAGCGACTCCCCATACATGGAGTCCCGGCAGACTCCACACCCAGAAGTGGTGTGGGCAGGGGCAGTGTAGGAGGGCATTGGAAGCAGGGACTTCCGACTGTGGGGATAAGTAGGAAGGTGCATGTCCGAGAGGGCCCTGGTATCACCCACCCCTGCTAGGGGTTCAGGGCTGCACGTACCTCTGAACTGGCCTCCTGAGCACCCCAAAGTTTCGCCAAAATCAGGCCCAGGCTCTGGGCAAAGTGTCCCTCTGTGAGGTCACCCAGGCTCTTTCTGGTCACTCTGTCCTGTGGGATAAGCACTTTTAGTTCAAGGCCTGTCAAGCAGACCTTGGTGGGAGAGGGTGCAGCATGTCAGTCCCAATGACAGAACAAGTATGTGCTTTCTTCTCCCATGGGAGAAATGGCCGAAGACTCTTGCAGAACCCAGGGGCCTGAGCAGAGATGGACTCAGGAGAAGGGAAAGGGGGGCATGGGTGAGGACACAGTGAGGAGCTGAGGTTGCTGTTCTAGAACAGGGGCTTAGGGTGGGCCAAGGAGATGATGGGTCTGAAGATATTGAAGAAGGTGGAGGTCACCCCGGTCCACCCCAGGCCAACTCGTAAGGAGAAAGCAGAGATGCCCACACGTCCAGGCCTCTGGGTCAAAGGACAGGGAAGTCAGGAAGATTCCAAAGATGTGGTCAGTGTGCAACCCCCGCCTCCAGCCTCAGTCCCAGAACTTGGGCCATTCTTATGGTTCCCCCCACACCTGGACTGTTCAGCAGGCTCCAGAGAGGGGGTAATCTCTGGTAGGTCCCTTTCTCCAGCATACAGGTGGACCCAGTGACTTGAGGAGGTTTGAGGGCAGGCTGCTGAGGGACCCCAGCTGCATGACCTCTGAACCTCTCTTGACCTCTCTAAACTTCAGCTTTGTTCAAGTGGGGATGACCCCTCCCCCATCAGCACAAGAATTAAGGCCGGCTTGTGTGTGTGCATGTGTGTGTGCATGTATGTGTGTGTGTGTCTGTGTGTGTGTGTCTGATGCAGCATAGTTTTACATATGTTTCAAGCCTCCTTTGCAGGCAGAGAGGGTTCCAACCCAGGTGGTATGGTGGAGGGTAAGTGCAACATGTGCAATTATGGAAGAGCAAAAATGCAACCCAAAAAAAAGAAAAGAAAAGTTTAAAATATTAAGTACATAAACATTAGCTAGCTGGTAGTAACACTCTCCTAAAAATAAACCAACAAATATATGGGAGCTAGTGAAAAAATAAACAAAAGCCTTGAGGAAAAGTCAAAACAAGCTAAGCACCAAACTGAAGCATACAACTTTGGGCAGGAGGGAAAGGGGGGAATGGTGGGGAGGGTGTGTGTGGGATAAATCCCTGGGATTACAATGATGTGAAATTTATATATAAATAAATTAGAAAAAATATTACAAAATCAAATGCATATAAAGTTCAAAAAAAAAATAGACCAACAAAGCCTCCTTTGCCACTCAGGTGAAAGGCGGGGTTTATCTCAAATTCTTTGATAGCCCTTACCCTGGGAAGCCAGAATCCGTGCAGGGTGAGTTTCTGGGCTCCTTGCTAAGGTGGCTCTAAGTTGCTAAGTGCACAATACCAGGCACCAGGAGCCAGCGCACTGCAGCCACTTGCAGGCAAGCTCCTCTGGGTCTTTCTTGAAGTCCCCCTTGAAAGGACATCCAGGGTGTCCCTGGCGTGGGTGGTGATTGCAGACCCTTGAAGCCATGCTGTGTTGTGGATTTGCATCCTTCTAGCCATCCCCACCCTCCCAAACACACACACACACACACAAACACACACAAACACATATGCACATGAACTGTTCCCACGTCTAAGTGAGTCTGCATGTTCTATCTGCAAACTGTGGATACCATGGCCTGAAAAGGCTAAAGCCTGGGAGGGGAGGTGCCGAGATGGTGGGACGGATGTTTCAGAGCTGACTGTGTTTGCAAAAATCCCACAATTCTGTGACCACAGCTGTTCATCCTCTTACTTCCTCCCCACTGCCGCCTGACTCACAGCCCACCTGCTACTACCCAAGGCTTGAAGGAAATCTTCAGACAGCTCATCCTGGCCCCCCCCTCACCTCCTCTCCCCCCACACTCAATGTCAGAGTTCTGAATGTGTCCAAAAGAGGTCACAGCATATGTGAAACACCAGACCTCGGAAGCACTGAAGCTTTGTTGAAGCTTATGTGAAGGCAAGTGGGGGTGAAGGACAGAATCAGACAAGGAGGGTGAGGTGTCCTGAGTTCTGGGGTCAGGACTGCCCTGTGAGGTTGGACCAGCCTGGGGCATCTGGGTCCTGGCTTGCTGAGTGACCTTGGTCTCTGAGTTCCCCTCTCCAGCAGCAGGGGACTAGGCCCACCTCCTGGGGTTGTAGAGACTGGATGGGATCAGGGTGCAGAGTGGTGGCCCCAGCACCTAGCCTGGACTAGGTGGTCAGTAGCTGTAAAACAACATGTGTGATCTCAGCTAGTGGCAACTCCAACTCCAGGAACTCAGGCCAAAAACGGTGCGGTCTTCCAACTCCTCTTTCTGGATCATCTCCACCAAAACTGCCAGCAAACCTGGTCATCTCTCCCCAGAGCCAGCAACTCACCTCTTCTCACCACCTCCAGTCTTCCATGTTGGTTCAAGCAGCACCCCCTACCCCCCCCCAATAATTGCAGCAGCTTCCCATGTCCCATATGCCCCTCCAGTCTTTGCTAATCCAGTAGCTAGAGGGATCACGCCCTCCATGGCTTCCTATTTCATTCATCCACGTCTGTGAAAGGCCAACAGGGCCTCTAGTGATCTCCAGCTGACCCCTTTGACCTCTGCAGTTCCCTCGCTCCCCCTGCCTTACTTCACAACCAACGCCTGTTCTCAGTACTCTGGGATGCCCATTCCCTGTTTACCTCTGCGACTCAGTCTCCCCTTCCCTGAGCAGACTGGCCCACCATCCCCACTGTAGTTAATACCACTATACACCCCAATCCAGACCCCCCCCGTCCACCCCTTGTCCTACTTCCACAGTGCTTGACACCTTCCAGAATACCATGTAATTCATCAACTGACTCTAATATCTGTGTCTGTTCTCTATCCCTAGAATGGAAGTCCCACAGGGCAGGGATTCTGTTCCTAGAACTCAATAAGTACCTGTCATGGGATGATAAAATCTCACAACCCTATGAGGTGGTCACGGCCACTGACTTTAACAGAAAATTCCAGGTTTTCTATAGCTACGCTCAGATCCTCTCCAGGTGCCTGGAGTCTGGGAGTGTAAGAATGGCTTTGTTCTCTCCCCCCTCCACCTGGGGGTGGTAACTCTCTAGACACTGCCACAAGCACTGGTGGAAACCCACTCTTTGGCTCTTTCCTCACAGCTGAGGCCGACAGGAACTTCCCTGAGTTTTTACTACTTCCTACAGTAGGAGATTAGGAAAATACTGACAGAATCCACAAGACCCATAAAATCCATCTGACAGGATTCTGGCTGTCTTCAGAGTGAGGAATCTGTGCCTTGTTCAGCTCCTTCTGTGACGTGTGCACTGTCTCAGACCCCTGGCCCAGGTGCCCTCTGTTCTAGATCCCAACCTCTCAGGGGGCCTACTTGCCTCCTGCCCCTCCCTCCTGCCCTGGAGCTAGAAACCTAACCCTACTGCCTCCTAGCCACGACCTAAACAGGCCACTCCTCTGGGATGGCTCCCTCTTCTGTGAAACAAGAGGGTGATGTCTGGACCTCTGAGTCCTGCCAGGAGGCACAGGTGAAGGAAGATGGTGTTCTGGGCTTCCGGCTATTTCTAACCTCGTCCAAAGCTGAGATGAATGGAGCAGGTGGCGAGAGAATCAAGGGCACCCCACAGCACCAGGACCTGAAATGGCTGAGTCTGCAAAGGTCACCCTCGCCAGGCCAGGTCACTTGGGACAACATGCAATCTGATCACAAAGGACCTTTACATCTGATCAAACCATGAGCCTTTGGTCTCTCAACTTCCTGGTGGTCATTGAGGCATGAACTGGATACAGAGGGAAACTGAGGCTCAAAGTGAGGAGGTGCTTAGAAGTACCACCAAATCTAGCCCGCAACCCCAGTGGAGTGCATGGCCTGGGAGAGGTGCCTTGGGGGGCAACATCCTTCCAGTTCCTGAGGAAACTTTCGCTTCCATGATGAAATCCAAAAGGCACATACTGTGTGCCCTGCACTGTGCTTGGCGTTCAGGATACAGCCGTGAGCGTGGTAGCAGGGCCCCTGGGGTTACTGTCAACAGATGCGACCGCTATTAAGCAAACACACAAACAATTAGTATTAACCACAGAGGAAACACTCAGAAGGAGAGGCCGGGGGTGCTGTGCATGGCTAACGGGAATCTGACCACGTGCAGGGGGTGGGGTGGCAGAGCTAGGGAGACTTCCCTGAAAGTACCATTGCAGCAAACTCAGCACAAGACGCTCTGATTTCTAGCAAATCAAAACCAGGCTTCCCGCATGTCCCTGCAAAAGGCCTCCAGTTGGCTAACCCCAGACTCCTGACAGAGACCAGGTCCTGGAGGGGTGAGACCTGCAGTCGCAGGAGGGGCACGGAGGTCGAGAAGGGTGTGGCCTGGGCTCTGCCCCCACGGTCCTTCTGGAAGCCTAGGGCCAGAGCACACCCGAGCCAGCTCTGACTGCAAGCGCCTGGCTGCTTCGCCAGCCGTGCTGTGGCGGGGCAAGGCTCCATGACCTCAGTGTAATGGTGTCCCACAGCCCCGCCAGCAGGAGGAGAAAACAAACACTGAAAAGTCCCCAGTGCTCCCAGATGCCTGCTCCAGGAAGCCTGGGGGCTCCAGGCTGCGGGCAGCGTGCCCGGCTCAGGAGGCCTGAATGGAATTCAAAAGTGCTTGTTTCTTGCTGAAAAATTCCAAAGATTGCTCAACATTCCTTTGACCCCAGGAGCTGGGATTTGGCAGGAGGTGATGTGCGCTGGGGACCCAGAGGCTGCAGGCTTGCCATGAGGCTACAAGACTAGAGGGAATAACCCTCCACCCTGTTCTCCGGGGAGGGGAGGGCAGGGGGGCCTGTGGAGAACTCCCTCCACCCCCTCTTCCTACACCCAATAGGGCACTGATAGCAGAGTGCAGTGGCTCTGGAAGGAGGATGAGGCTGTTGAAGGCTTCAGAGAGGGGTGAGGACACTGCTGTCCCTTGGCCATGTTGCCAAGGGAACCTGAGAAGGGGCCCCGGACTCTCCAGTTCTCCTGCACTAACCTGTTTTCCCAGCTCTCAGGACCAGCCTACTGAGATAAACATTCTGTGGCCACCAGAAAGAGGCACTCCTGCTGCCCAGCTCTTTGTGTGAGGAATTTGTTTCAAATGCCCCCCTCCTCCAGGCAGTCAGCTCCCTGCCTGGATTGGCATTCTCTCCTCTGAGAAGGTGCTCAAAACCATATGTCTGACGGGATAGCCCTTTCTCTCCTGTCTGTTCTCCTCTGGGGAGGAGGAAATGATCTGGAAGGTGGGCACCTTTTTCAAGGCTGTGTCCTTCTGCAGGGTTCAGCTGGCCAGAGATGCAGGTATCGAGATGTTTCTGACCCCATTGTTGACTGTAGTAAAAAAAGGTAAGTCATCTGCGTGTTCAAGAACAGGGATTTGATTAACTCAGAGTGCACCCAGGGGTTGGAATGCTAAGAAGCAGTTACGTTTTCAGAAAATAATTCAAGATACGGGAGAAAGTTAAATCAACAAACTTCTGTCCTACAGAGCTGGCTCGTATTCATATTTTAGTGCATTTCTTTTATATATATATATATATATTTGAAGTGGATGGGCAAATACAGTAAAATCCTACCAAAATGTGATACAGGTGGGGATAAAAATTAAGAGTGAGCTTGCCTTATTGTGAAAGTAATGGAAAACAGCAATGGGAGGTTATATCTTCACAAGACACCGTATGAAGATAAAGGAAACTATATCTCACTCAGCACAGATCTAGCTGAGAATAGATCCAAATGACCTTGTGGTGGTCACTTCCTAACCACCCCCATCTCAGAAGGCAAGGGTGGTGGGGAGAATGAAAGCCTATTGGTTAGATCCAGTTTTGCATAATTACCGAACTTGACATAGATATTAGAATCATGTACTACATATGTTTCATAGCCATTCTTATTGAAACGGTCTTAAGTAATAACCCATCTTCTTAAACAATATTTTTATCACCATTGTTATAAATATCCTTGTGTGTGTGCTTTTTTTCAGTTGTTGGGTACACTGAGCAGATAAGAAGATATAAATAGTTATTTTAAGATTATTTAAAAATTCCCAATTATACTCAGCAGCAAGTGAGTGCTGCCAGCAGTCCTGACAATGGGTAGATTAATCCTTTTGAAAGTGAGTGGATGGATCCAGAGATACATGAGAGATAAATCCAAAGGCACAAACGATGAAAGTAGATGGCAGCTGGTGGGCATGGGAGGCTAAGCCCAGCACAGGAGAAGCTGAAGCTCTTGCTGTCCTTGATTTGGGTGTATGTACGACCGGGGGAGCCTTTAGCAGAGAAAGGGAAGAAAGAAAGAGGACTGGGATGGGAAGAATAAAAATTTGGTTTGGCCAACAACATGCGACAGACAGCAGAAAGGATCCTGAAGGAGCACAGCATATGTCTGCCCTACAAGTTCCTGACATGCTCGGCCTGACCGTCTGCCTCAGTGACTCTTGGAGATCTGAGCAGCCTCATCTGTTGCTGTCCAGGACTGCAAGTCTGCACCCAGGAAAAAAAGGACATAGTTCCAGAAAAAGAAAAAACCATGGACCAATGGCTTGCAGTGAGAGGAGTTGGAGTGACCAGATGGGGGAAGGGAGAAGGGGGGGGGGCAGGTAGGAAGGAGGATAAAGGGCCAGTGTGGAAGGGAGGGTCAAACCTAAGGGGAATAACAACCATACAAACGTGACCAATATTGTATGAAAATGACAAAATAAAAATTTAAAAAAATTGGGTTGGAACACTGCATTTTAAAAAGAAACAAACAAAACCCACACAAGATCCACAAAATAAACAGTCCCGTCTCCCCCCAAACACATGAAAATTGTTAGAGAATAACCAAGTATAAACTCATCATTTAGTTCACTGGGATTCATTTGATTAAAAATCATAAAAATTTCCATTTTAGAGTTGAAGTAAAAGGAGATTCTAAGGCAGGGTCACAAAAGACTGGTAGAGTAGAGAGAGCAAGAACCAGATCCTCACACACTGATTCATGCTTCCCCGGCCATGGGCTTTCCTGGCCTTATTCTGTCTCAGCCTGGCATTGTCCTCGCAGCAAGAAGCATGACTCTGAGAACCAGTGGCTCACCTCTCCTAGCTCTGTCTCCACAGAACTACCAAGACTTGCTCCCTCTGGTCTCAAGGTCAAACATCTCAAGAAAAGGCTCTTGTTCACCCAACATGTCTAGGGTCCATCAACGAAGGCCTAGGAGTGTGCTATTATTTGGCCACCTCAGGTCAGATACCTGTTTGTGGGCCAATAAAGCATCTGGGGGCAGGATGTGGGGGAAAAAAGATGCCTGCACGTGAATCACATGGTTAGTCTTTTGAATCCCTTCTTGGATGAAGCCTCTCAAAATCTGTTCTGTGTCTTATAATTACCCTTTCAAAATGTTCAATTTTTATATATTTTTTAATCTCCTGCACTGAATTCTGGGTGAATTTCTCAGTTCCATCTTCCAAAGCACTGATTATTTATTCAGCTATGTTCGATCCAGAACTCCCCCCTCCCTCTTCTCTTCAGATTTTATTTTAAGTGCTGGCTATTTCATTTCCAGGGTTTCTAATCGTTCCTCTTTCATATCCACTTACTCTTTTTTTTTTCTTTTCATTTCTTCCCTCATCTTTTGAGGATTCTAAACATGCTTATTTTATAATCATTTTCATCTTGCTCTACTATTTTCTTTTCATCTGGAGGGAGTTTATCGCCTGCTGATTGCTTTTGTTGGCAGTCTTTCTTCACACTAGTTTTCCGTTTCTTTTCTCCTTCCTCTCCACGGAAATGTTTGTCTTCTTTTGAAATGTGACGGTATCCTTTTATTTTTCCTCTTGCTCTTGCTGGAGAGGCAGCATAGATGGATGGCCACGTGCTCAGTGGCCAGGGTCAGACCATCCGCATACTGACCAGGCCCCACGATTTGCTAAAGTCACAACCATCGGCAGAAGCCGGTTTCCTCACCTGGAAGCTGAGGGACATAAGAGCACCCTGTTATGGGGGGTGTGGGGAGGACTAATCAGTCAATGCCCACTGAACCTTTGAGAAATGCCTGCAATTAAGAAAGAGTTTAATGCATGTCAGATCCTATTTTTATAGATTCTGAGGAAATGAGTGCGTTTGGGTGTGGTTAGGAGTGGTGCTTGGAGTATTAGCACAGAGGGTTATTTGATAGCAACTCTGAACCTAGGATTTCTCAGTGTGTCTATTTCTCTGGCCAAGTTCCATCACGGTTGTTTCTGCTCTTGCCCAGGTTAGCTACCTGATGACTACTACCAACTACCTCCAACACACCTCAGGCTCAATGCTGGTGAGAAACCAGGCGACCATTGCAAATGCTACCATTAAAAATGGGTGAGAAGGAAGCAACACACAGTGGCCACTGGTCCAGCTCTTAAACCACAAGCAATTGGACAAGGCGGGTGAGTCAGGGCCATGGCTGGTGAATAGCCCCGTGTTGTTGGCCAAGAACAAGTTCTCTGGTCGCCAGTCTGACTCCTGGGTTTTGCCTACTGGGAATATGCCTCTCGCCCACACAAGACCCCTCACGAACCAGGCAGTGGAGTGGAATAAGCACCTGGGAATTACCTTGGGATGGTTGCCCAAATCTGCAGGAGGAGAGCAGTCTCCTGGGGAATGTGATAAAAACAGAAATAGTCAATCACACCCCAACACCCTGAATCTCCAGAGGGAGCTACTGGGGAATCTGTGTTTTAACAATGGTTCCGGATGACACTCATCATCAAGAAAACTTGTAAAACAACTACCTGAGTGATGGAGTAATCCCACCTCAGTTAGGCAGATTTGAGCTTTCTTTGTAGGAGTTAAGCCCTCAAAACCCTCATCTTCGGAGTTTCGTGTGGGGCTCTGTGTTGGTGAAGTGATCCCAGGAAGGCTGTCAGGCACGAGGGGTGTATTAAATCTGCTTATGTGATGATGACAGCCCTGAGCCACAGCTCTCAGGCCTCAGTCCTTCCCTGGGGCCTGGTGACCTGGGGAGGAATAAATCAAAATAAACTAAAAACAATCCCCAGCCTCAGCTTCCCAGGTAGCTGGGATGACAGGCGCGCACCACCACGCCCAGCTATTTTTTTTTTTTGGAACTAGTTCTCTCTACGGGCCCCAGGCGGGACTCGAACCGTGATCCCTAGCCCCTGCCGCTTCATAGGCTGAAGCTTACAAGCACGAGCCACCGTGCCCGGCAAGTTCATCAGACTTTTGACATCACTAGCCTTGGTGGCTACCTTGGCACAGCCTTGATTATGTTAATGCAAAGGGTGCTTGGGAGTGTGGATGTGCACACCCGTAATTGTGGACAGCTGGGTCCTACAAATGTGGGTGCATGAATGCACAAGTGTGCACACCCCAACCTAGAAGTAGGGCTACCAGCAGTGGCAGCAGCAGTAACATCGCTACTGCAAAAGAAGTGAGAGAGAGAAAGCATGTAAAGATTCATGGGGGGCTGGGAGACAGGATTGCCTGCCTGCCTCCCAGCCGCCCTGGCCTGTGTTCATCTCTTCATTGCCATATTGGCCCAGCCTCCCTGCCAGGTATGCCTGTGTACCCGGTTCCCTGAGAGAGAATTAAAGCCTATAACGTTCACTGAGGGCTTGGTGCTCTCAGCATCCGTCTGCCCGAATCAACAGAGAACCTGCCCTGGACTTGGGTGTGCTCACCGTGCAGGAAGGCAGGGCCACTGTTTGTCGGTTCTGTCCCAGCCCTGGACTCGCACATCTCACGGGAGAAGGGTGGGGTAGGGAGAGCTGGCAACCCCTCTTCAAGTGGGGTGTGCACAACACATGGTGTCTGACTGGCTATGGGCCTTTCAGGTACCGACAGACACTACAGTTTCCAGGATCTGGTGGTCCGTTGCCCCCAGTCTTTGGCCCGGGTGCAGCATTAGGCTCTTGCTGTTGAGCAGAGGAAATGATTCTGTGACGCTTGCCCTCTGGGTTCACTGGATACAGAGAAACATTGCTCTTCAAGTCACAGTCATTTGCCTGGTGGCTCTGAATGCTTGTTTCTTGAGGCTTTTTCTTCCTCTGCTTTCCAACACCCTGTGCAAGGTTTTGAGAGGTCACCGGCACATTCTGTTGCCTGGTATTTTCATACTAAGTCTCCTGCAAAATCAGTGCATGGTCTGAGGTTCAAGAACCCCAGGAGAGGCAATTTTCCCAGCCTAGGATCTGAGGATGCTCCCAGAAGCCCCCTTTCTCCCTAACCAACATGGACCCAGCCATTGGGGGCTGGTCCACTTCCATATCCCAGTTCACATTCCAGTGTCTGTGTGAAGATTCTCTCAGTGGGATGTGCCAGGAGCACAACTCAAACCGAATTCAGTGATAGAGTATTTACTGGAAGGGCCACAAAGCTAGGGGGCACGTGACAGTGACCACAGCCACCTAGACCTGTACCTCCCTCTTACCTGTCTTCTGTACTCCATTCCCCGGCAGATTTGTGCTGATGGCACGTCCCTGGCAGTTGCTGTCACTCACTCTTCCCTCAGCACCAACTCAGAAGGAAAGGGCTTGTTTTCTCTACCCCTAAACTTTCCAGCGACAAAGGGGAAAGCTGGGTTTTGAACCCCATGTTTTGAAGGACGAGAAGGACCTCTTCCCAGGAAGGTCTTTCCTGGATAGACAGAATGATGGATGTGTTCTACCTCTCCTCTCCACCAATCAGCGAAATAGAAATTGAAGTCATTGAATACCACTCAATGAAATAGAAATTGAAGTCATTGAATACCACTGGAATGAAATGAAATGAAAATATGAATGTGGTTTTCTATTGCTGTGGTAACAAATGACCACAAATCTGGTGGCTCAAACCAACACAAATATATTCTCTCTCAGCTCTGGAGCCAGAAGTCCCATGTGGTCTCCCTGGGCTAAGATCACCGTGTCAGCAGGGCTGGTTCCTTCTGGAAGCTCAAGAGGAGAATCTGTTTTCTTGTCTTTTCCAACATCTGGGTATCTCCCACTGTCCTTGGTTCCTGGCTCTCTTCCTCCAGAATCAGCAACACGGGACCAGTCACTCTCAGGCAGATTTCTTTCTAGATTCTTCTGCTTCCCTCCTTTACTTTTACATGCCTTTGTGATTACCTCCAGCCCATCCTGATAACCCAGAATACTTTCCCTATTTCCAGATCAACTGACAAGCAACTTGAACTCCCTTTGCCATGTCAGGCCGTTGATTCAGAGATTTTTGGGGACTAGAGCAAGGGCATTTTGGGGACCACTATTTTACCTACCATAGCTGATTTGAGTGCAGTGAATAAGTTCAAAATCTTCTGGTAAAGAAGTAAATTTGCATCAAGTTTTTGGAATGTAAATTGGTAGTTTGGGAAACTACCAATTAAAATGTTCATATTTGTCCAGCTAATAATTCTAATAATCTATCTTAAAGAAATAATGCTAAATATTTGTATTTATAGGTTATGAAGGGATTTTTTGCACTAAACTGTTCATCACTATTTTACTTATACCACCCTGAAACTGGAAACCACCCTAAGGCCCATTGGGATAACCACATTCTATTGGTTATATGGCTATTGGCATAGCCATATATATATATATAATATATATGGTTCTATATGTATTTTATACATGGTTATTGGCTATATATATATAATACATGGTTATTATATATATATATATATATAACCATATTATATCCAACTAGGGAAACATTATGTTTACAGAAAGTTGTTAATGAAATGAAAACGTGTGAGCCCTAATGTTAAGTAAAAAGAAGAGGATTCTGTACTTTCTGTTCAATTTTGCTGTGAACCATAAACTACCCTTTAAATATTGTATGTTAATTTAAAAAAGACCCAAAAGAATATAAAACAATCATAGCACAATATGATCACAAGAAAATGTGCAAAAAGAGTTTCAAAAACAATGTCAATAGAGGCTGCCCTAGTGATGGTGGGATTATTTGCAGGAGTCTTTTAATATACATCTTTATTTGTTCTCCAATTGGGTTCATCCTAATTCTTGTTTCATGACACATTCACCATTTGTCCAGTCATGGCCACTTCGACTTATTTATTTGGTTAGTTTGCTAGTTATTTTGGTAAGGGCCTAAGTACCTACAAACCCAAGGCTCCAAATGAAACCACCCCTAACCACACCCCCCCCTCACACATACATCCTCCCTGCTGCACCACATGATCACGACCATGTTTAACTTTGCTTTACTTTCCTCTTTATCTGATTTTATTGCATCTGTTGTGGGACTGTCATCCTTACACCGCAAAGCCTTTTCCTTTTGTTTTTTTCCTCAGAGTCTTGCAGGGGGGTACTGTTAGACAAAAGAAATGCTTCTGCACTCAAGCAGGAAACGTGAACAGAATAATAAGGGACAAAATGCCATTTCAACTAATTATCCTTCAAACTATTTATGGGCATTCTAATAATAGCCACACTAGGTTCAGCAGTTGCAGTTCAAACATGAGTGTGAAATGGTCAAAGCCTACGATGCCCCTTGAAAAAGGAGGTTTCTGAGGGGCCCCTGAGTTTCACGTGGGAGCCAGGCCTGGCTAAAGAGACCCGCCCTCTCTGGTCTCATTCTCTGGCCTGACTTACAGTGGTCCTGGGGCTGTTCCTGCCTCTTGGGGAACCAGTGACCCCACTGGGGGCCAGATGGATAAGTTGAAGGTTTATCACCCACGCTTTTTCAAGGGCAAATGAATTCCAGGCCCCTGCCCGCAGGCGGACTTCTCTGTCCAAGGATTCCACATGGTAGCACATGGTAGACGCTTCACTAAGGGATTTCTCAGGAGCATCAGTCATGTATCTTCAGAAAAGTTGGCCTTCACCACGGAGCCTCAGCAGCATCACCTGAAAAGCTTCTAAAATGCCAAGGACCAACCCCCACCCCACAAGGTTCGGCAAGTCTGACATCAGGAACTAGAAAGCATTGCCCAGGAGAACAGGTGTTCTCGGTGGAGAACACAGCATCAGACAAAAGGGAGCCAAAGCTCAGGCCTGCCTTGGGCTTCCTCAAATTCATCCAGGCAAGCCCAGCCCCCACACACTTGTCTACTGGCCCTATCTCAGGAGACAGATGTCCATTTTCTGTTTTCCTCATGCTTCTTAGCGAATGACACTTTCCGGCCATGGGAGAAGGGCCAGTCTCCCTGAGAGACAGCAGCATTGGCCAGGTTTCACGTTTTGGTCACTGTGGTTTCCTGCAGTCATTTCAGATCTTTCTCTGGCCTCTCCTTTCTTCTTGCTCTCTCTGTTTCTTTAATCCTGCTCTTTCCCTGTCCCTGGTCATTCTCATTTCAGATGAATCCTGCAGGTCTTTGTTCTTTTCCCTGACTTGTCCCCATGAAATAGGCACCTGCAGACTTTCGTCCTCCACTCCTGAGATCCAGGACACAGAAGGATTTCTTGCAAGAGAGATCTTGTATGAGAGGCCTTCGAAGCATGGTTAAGGGCCTGGACTGCAAAGCTAGAGCTCAAATCCTGGCTGTGTGCACAGCAATAAATGAATTAACATCTTTATGACTCAGGTTCCCCATCTGAAGGTGGGGATGAGGCTGATATTTGCATCACCCCATGGGGTGGAATGTTCAATAATTAGTGATGCCTCTAGAATAGGGCCTGGGACCAGGTAAGTATGATATAAGTAGGGAGAGCGGATGTCCTGCAGACGACCCAAGCATGTCTCATATGCTTTATGAATGCAACTCTCCGAAACTGGAAGAAATAAGGTAAACGCCTTTGTAGGACTTAGTTGTAAAACGTGTGTCAAATTGATTTATGAAGTTCAAGCGACAGGAATTGGGAGGATCAGCTTCATCTTGGCGCCCTTTGCCGCACAGAAGCAACCTGTGCTCCCAGGGCAGACTTAATCAGGCTCCCCTCAGAAAAGGTGACTTCAGCCAGATGAGAGATTTGCAAGTGGCAGAAACCCCAAGACACAAAAGACCCAATCTGCAAACTTGGATTAACCAGGGCAGCCTGCTCTGTTCTCCTTCCTACCTTGCATCACCTCCCACATACTGCTTGTTTTTCTTTACTAAATTGCCGATTTCTTTCCTAAATTGGCCTTTCCCCCCTCTCCTACATCATCCTCTTTCAATCCGACCTCGTGTTTTTTCACCTGGGTTATCACACCAGCTTGCTTCTGGCTTCCGCCTGTCAACTCTGGCCTCTTCCAGAGTCCAAATGATTATTTTCTCACTCTCCACACTGTTGACAGTGATTTTTTGGAAACGTAACTGTCCTCGCTGTCCCTATGAAAGCAGAAGCTAGGGAATGGCTAGAGACACTCAGTAGGAATAGGGTGTGCCAAACCCCAAGTCCACTTATCAGCTTGATTGAGAAACACTTAACAAGAATCAGGAGTTTGCCCTTCCTTCCCCCTCCATTCTCCTACTCCCAAGCTCTAGGACTGTATATCAGCCTGATTGGAGAGTTCAGAACACCAGCACAATACACCATGCAGAGCAATGTCACTTCTGGAAGGTAGGTCAGGTAAGGGGGGCAAACTCAATGGGTTTGTGGGCCCCGCCAATCAGCAGGAGACATGTGGAGACCAACATTCAAATCTCCATTCTTCCCCCACAATGGTCATATAAGCACCTGCTTCTTGTCACCTCAGAGGCTATCTACTTGGGACCCCTCTCTGCTTGGAGAGCTTTCCTGTCCCTCCCCTTGTCTAATCAATAAATCTCTTGCTTTTCTGTAATTTTGGTCTCGACATTAAGTCTTTCTTCACTAAGACAAGAAAGAGCCTTCTGGGGTCTTCAGGGTCCTGGCTTGCACCCTCAAACCCCAATTTACTAAAATCCCTGAGTGGCTGTCAGTGCTTTCAGGATAAAGAAATATATCTTTAACAACTTACCTGGCCCTTGAGAATCTGGTCCACACCTGCCTCTCAAGCTCCATCCTGCATCATCACCAATTTCCCCCATGCTACAGGACCTTTGCACATGCTAGTTTCTTCCTGGGAGGCACTTTTCCTCAATCTTGAAAAAATTAGTAGGTTTTATTTTTTTAAAGCAGGTTTTTGTTTTTGTTATTTAACAGCAACTAATCAGCAAAAATAAGCAGGGAGTAAGAGAGTTCCCGATGTATCCTGTTCCCCAGTCCTCCAAGTACACATACAACCTCCTCTACCATCAGGATCCACACCAATGTACATGTTATAGTCCATTAACCAGTATTAATGCATCATTAGTATAGTTAGTTTTTACTATGGCTTTAAGTTGCACATTTTATGGATTTGGAAAGAAGTATGAGAGATGGCTACCCAGACAGTATCACACAGAATAGTTTGCAGGCCAGGCACGGTGGTGCATGCTTGTTAGCAGCAGCCTAGGAAGCTGCGTGGTCAGAACCAGGGATTGTGGTCCAAGTCCCGCCGGGGGCCCGTAGCGAGACCGAGTTCCAAAAAACTAGCTGAGTGTGGTGGTGCACACTTGTAATCCCAGCTACCTGGGAAGCTGAGCCTGGGGATTTCTTGAATCTGTGGTACCCCGGGCAACGTGAGCCTGTGGTTCCACGGGCAAAAATAGCGAGACCTAGTCTCAAAAAAAAAAAAAAAAATCAGACTAGTTTGCTGCTCTTATTGTAACATTCAAGTAGTTTCACTGCCCTAAAAATCCCCCATACTATACCTACCCATGTCTCCTTCCCCCCACACTCCCAGCAACCGGGTTGTTTTTCTTTTTACTGCCTCCATCATTTTGCCTTCTTTGAGAATGTTAAAAAGTTGGAATCATATAGTCAGTAATCTTTCCAGATTGGCTTTTTTCACTTAGCAATACTCTTTTCTAAGGTTTTCCCATATATTTTCATGACTCGCTAGCTGTATTTTTTTAGTGCTGAATAATAGTCCGTGGTCTGGATGAACCACAGTTTATGTTTCCATTCGCTCACTGAGAGGCCATCTTGGTTGCTTCCAAGGTTTAGCAATGATGAATAAAGCTGCGATAAACAGTTTTTGTGTATACGGACAAGTCTTCGGCTCATTTGGGTAAGTACCAAGGAGCATGATTGCTGGGTCTTGTGGTTGGAGTATGTTTAGATTTGCATGAATCTGCCAGACTGTCTTCCAAACCGGCTGTACCATTTTGTACCGCCCCCCTCTCCCCCCCCAAGCCACGAGGCAGTCGTGTTGTTCCCCAAGTTCTCCAGCACTTGGCATCGCCGATGCTCTGGATTCAGGCTATTTTCATACATGTATAGTAGAAGCTTATCACTGTTCTAATTTGCAATTGCCTGATGACTACGATGTTGAATGTTTTCATAGGCAATTTACCATCTGTCTATCTTCTTTGATGGGGTGTCTGCTCAGATCTTTTGCCCGCTTTTTAATTGGGTGATTTTCTTCTCCCTGTTTTGGTGAGTCAGAGTTGGAAGGACGGGATCATTGAGTTGAAAACTAAAAGATGAATGGAACTACATTAGATCTTTAAGATCTTAATTCAAGGAACCCTTTCTTGCATCTTTTACTCACTAGGAAACAAACCTGAACACTTTTCAGAGCACCATATAGCTTTTCTTCTTTAAGGTTTTTATAGTTATAATTTTTACTTATTTATATTTTCAATACTGCAATTGTATTTATTTATTTAGCTATTTGTTTGTTTGTTTTTTGAGGCTAGGTCTCACTTTGTTGCCCAGGGAACCGCAGACTCTCGTTACCCTGGGTACCCCGGACTCAAGAGATCCCCCGTCACAGCCTCCCAGGTAACTGGGATTACAGGCGTGCACCACCATGCCCAACTGTTTTTAAAGACTAAGTCTCACTATGCTGCTTCAGGCGGGTTTCGAACCCACGGACTCAGACTCAAGTGATTCCCAGTCTTAGCCTCCCATCCTAGGCTGGGATTAAAGCCGTGCACCACGACGGCAGGCTTTGCAATTTTTTTTTTATTGGCTGTCATTATTTGAGGAAATGACTGTTTCCCTGAGCCTGTGGAGCAGGTCTGCGGACATTGCCTGGACTAGAAGAGCAGTGTCTTGCCAGGTAGCTGAAACACAGATACGGGTGCGGGGAGGAACAGATGCATCACCTTGAGGATAAAGAAGATGGTGGTGTGGGGGGGAGGAGTTGCCTAAGGAACCCCTTGTGAATGCAGAATGAGTCTGAAATTTCAAAGAGCATGTCTAACAGTGGGAGGGGGCAGAGAGCCAAAAAGAAAAGCCAAAATGTACAAACCCATCAGGCTGGTGTCAGGAATACGAATGTGTAAAATGAGCCGAGGCTTCAATGAATGACAGAGACCACAGAAAGACTATTTTAGAAAATTATTTGGAGCAAAAGAAAATATATCCCAGAGGAGCCAGGCCTCACACTTTGTGGATGGGGCATAGTTTTTAGCACACATTGCTGGACTCTCTCAAGAAGAATGCTTTGCAAGTCGAGAAGTGTGAAGGCAAATTCCAGAAGAAGAATGTCAAGTCCAAGTTTGGAGAAGAGGTGTGGGAGCATCTGGCCACAGCATGGGATGCATCCCATCAGGACTTGGAGTTCTGATTGTAGAGTCACTGTCCATGATTTCTGAGAAATTTGGGGAAGAAGCTAGTAGTGAGGGAAATGGGAAACGCATCTCAGTTTTCACAGAGGAAAAGAATGTGCATTTGGGGAAATTTAATGACCTCGGTCCAAACTTGACAATGACTTGGAATTCATGCAAGACTGTGTACTAGGTTTGTAGCAGGGTGCCTGCAAAGTGGAACTGTGTATCTTTTCACCTCGATAAGCCACCGTTTCAAAGCCCTAAGCCAGCAAGATGGAAGCAGCAAACACCTTGGAGGGGAAGGCTGGGTTGTTCCTAGCACAAGGGTGTGAATGGCCCTGCATAAGCAACGTGGGCAACAGGCATGTTTTCCTGAGAAAAAGGAAAGTTAAAACTGGACCATGTCCTCTCATGCAGTTTAAGGTTTATTCTCCCTATCTCTTGGTTTAAATAACTAGCAGCTAAAAGCCACTGAACAAATTAGGAGGGGACAAGGAACCTTCTAGAAGAAAAAGAACCCTGACCAATTTCTTCTCAGCTGAGGCTACATGCTATCAGACATCTGATGGGCTGAAATGGTCACACCTGAAGAGAGGATCAAATACTACCACTTCAAAAGAAACTAATGGAGCCCAAGTGTGAAATGGCGACTTACTTGTGCTCCAGCCAAAGGTGTGGTTGAGGTCGAAGGACCCTCCCAGCTCAGCTGCCCAGCAAGGAGGGCTAGGAACAGGCCCACCTGTGGCTGACTCCTGTGTCAGACTGACATTGGGGACACTCACAGACTGTGGAGAGCAGGGCTGTAGACACCAGGCTGGGAGAAACCTGCTATTTTCAGCAGCCATGGAGATGGTGATGGCAACAGAGAGTGAGAATGTGGGTCTCCTCAGCACAAACTATACACAGGCACAGGCAGCAGGAAGGCAGAGTTTGGCTTATTCAGTGGACTGAAAGCCTCAGACTTCATGTCCACTGGAACCTAAGAAGGTGACTTTATTTGGAAATGGGCAGACTGTGGGTGTTGCTCGTTAAGAGGAAGTCATACCAGGTCAGGGTAAGCTTAGATCTAACACTACTGGTGTCCTCAGAAAAAAGGAGACCTAGAGACCCCCTGGGAAGAAGGCCATGTGACCACAGAGGTGGAGATTGTAGTGATGCAGCACATGCTGAAGGATGCCAGGACTTGCAGGAGAGACTACAAGTCAGGAGAACCCAAACTTGCCAACACCCTGATTTCAGATTCCTGGCCTCCTGAACTGTGAGACAACCTATTTTTTTTTTTTAAAAGCCTCTTTGTGGTACTTTGTTCCAACAGTCCTAGAAATCAATTGATTTGGGCATGTGGAGGATTTAAAAGCTTAATAAGAAATAAATGATGTCAATCTCCTTTAAGTCCTAATCTGGTAAGGCAAGTTATACTAGTTACAGCTTACTAAACAGCTGTTTGATCTGTTATGACAAATTAAGGAAACGCTGACATGATAACATCTCGTAATATTTCTGTGGATAAACTAGAGAAATGTGAGTTAAGTGATAATACGAGTAGGAGTGTTTCCAACCAACTTAACATTCAATGGGTTTGCCTGAGAGAGGCTGCTAAAAGATTACATGTCCTGTCCTTTATTCTGAGAAAAGGAAGGCTTTTAATATAGTCTCAGATGTACGAGTGAAATGGCAAATTCTGGGGGACTTCATTGGTTTGTGGGTTATCACCCAAGTGCTCACAACTGCAAGACACAACTCAGAGCCAGGGAACTGCCACAGCAGGATGTCCTTACAAATTAGAGATTGAAGAAGAAGGCCACAAGGCCGTTGTTCAGGCCACAAGGGCTGTCTTATCTCAGACAGTGTGTGCTGTGTCCAAATAGTTCAAACCAAAAGCTGCTGACGCAAGATGGCATTGTCCCATTGTCCCTCCACTGAGACCCTGGGAAGACCACGCACCGGGAAGCGGTGGACCAGGACCCAACTGGTCTGTGGCAACTGGAGGTTGTCACAGGTGGTGTTGCAGCAACGTAAAGGCTGAGTTGAGAACTACCAAACGCCAAAGCCCCAACGCTCAAAGCAGTGCTAGAGGCCTGAGGCACCAGCGTTATGGCTCTTTAGAGATGCTGAATGAATAAAACTGAAATAATAGTCTCAAAGGTCTGCACAGGTCTCAGAGTTCTCCCTGGGTCTGTGCTGAAGGTCTTAGCACAAGGCAGTCCAGAAGAATTCTCTGTGAAAGAATCGCTGCCTGACTCTGTCTGCAAGCCCTGCTTTCTATCCCCCTTCAGTGTGCCAGCCTTTCAAACCTGATTGGTCCATTTTCCAAACTAACTGTTTCCAAGACTTCATAGGTGCTAATGCAAGCTTGAACCTAATTGGTGCGGTGGGTGCTTGAACCCGATTGGTCCGTTTTTATAACATGCTCAGGATTCAAAACTAAAACCCCAGTGGCCCATCCTGCTTGCTCAGTGCACTCTGGTGCATAGGTCAGCAGGGAAGCTCTGCACCAGCCACGTTTAAACCTCACTCATGTGTCTCCAAAAGTGTTATGTATGTTTTTTCCCTCTCCCATAGTTCATGTTGGAGCAGAACTAGACCAGTTCTGTTGCTCCTGGAGAAAGGAGAGCCGCAAGGACTACTGTGACACTGTAATACAAACTTGGCAGGGATTATACATGTGACAGACCCACACTGAAATGATGCAGGGTACCTAGACTGATGCACCAAAAGTCCCCACGATGAACGTTTGTAAAGGAAAATGTCAAGTTAGACCTGTAAGCACAAAAAACTAATTGTAAGGATGAATTGGAGGAGAGCTGGGCTGAGAACAATTCACATGGGAAAGATTCAGATGGGGGATTTCTAGTTGATGCTGGCTGCAAAGGAGGCAGCAAAGTGACTTGGTTTCCCAAAAAGGTAGCCGAATGTTAGACCATATTGAGACGGAAGTGCTGGTGCCAATAACTCATCAATCACGTTTCTTACCAATAGGTTAAAATGTCCGCATTGTCAGTCATCAGTGTTGACTGGGAAAACTGGACAATTAACAACTTTGATACACAGGAAGAACAAAATCAGTGCACTGAGGAAGGAAAGAAGGCCCTTTCTGGTAAAGGTTCAGCAACACACACATGAGATGAACAGCTTCCAGACTCCAGACTGCTGCCTCCCGACGGCGCTCTTGCAGGTCAAGGAGCACTGCGTGCACAGCCACTCTGGGGCATCCACCACGTGAGCCAGCAGATGAGCAAGGTGAGAGCTGCAACAGTGCCTCCCTTGCCTGACCCTCCTAAGCGCTCCTTCCTGTCTCTCAAAGGAAATAGAGAAGGGGGTTCTGGGAAATGTAGTTCCAGCATAGCTAAACTGATACCATGCAATTCGCACACAATGTCTGAAAAATCACTTTTTAACTTTTATTTAAAAATATTAGGCTTGCCATAAATTTGCAAAAATCAAACAAAAAGCCTCCCCAAAACAAACCCTTATGGTCTAAACCCAACTTTCCCAAATTTAACATCTTCTATAACCACGGTACAAAGATTAAAACCAAGATATTCCTGGTATTACCAATTTACATATCTAGTCATATTCTGTCAATATCCCCCTGCTCTTTCTTTTCCAGTCTGGGACCTAATCCAGACTCCCATATGGCCTTCAGTCATCATATCTCATTTGTCCCTTTCCATTTGGGATGGATTGCCAGTCTTCTGAAACACTTTTTGAAAGTAAGCTTGATAAACCAGAAAACGTCTAGAATGATTGATACGAGGTGACTCAGCTGAATGAGCAGTCTGGGCCTCTAGTAGTGACGTAGTTGAAAATTATGTTGGGAGCCATACTGCCCTGGTGGGCGGGGTCTGAGAGAAAGACTCATAAGAGAAAATGAGAAGCACAAAAATGGCAGATAAAAAGACAGCCAAGATAGAGGAGAGAGAGACACGAGAATGGCGGGCTGATAGAGGAGGCCCTCATGGCCAGATTGGGTGGAAGTCCCTTGGAAGGGTGAGCTGGTGGTGGCAAGGAGCCATGGTGGGAGAGTGTTGGCAGAAGAGTAGCCAGTGTGGAGAGTGTGGTGCCACAGCAAGGTGGCATGGGAAGCTGGTACCTGGAGATGGCCAGGGATTTGGGAAGCTGATTTGTGCATCAGCAATTGTGGAAAAAGTTTGAAGAGCCTTGGAGAAGTGGAGCAGCTTGGAACACTGGAGAGAAAAGACTGGACTTTGCAGGGAGCCTGCCTCAGGTTTGGAGGGGCAAAGGGACACCATTATGGACATGTGTCTTTGGGACCTTTGGAACTAAAAAGGTGAATGGGGTAAGATAACTGGCCACTTGTGGCATTAAGGACTTTTTGTTTTCCTTATTAATAAAACCCTGATTTTCCTTGTTAATAAAACCCTCTTTTTTTCAAAGTGCATTTGACTGGCGACTGCTATTTGCGGGTGGTAAGAACCTGAAAGAATCTGGGCAGTAGTAGCCACATTTTAAAAGTGTCACTTTTTTCCCTTGTTGGTCAGAGGCTTCTTCCCCCATTTGCACCAAATATCATCATGAGGGTGCAGAAAGGAAGACCCCCAAGGAACCCCCAGGGCCAGTCAGCCCTGGAACTGTCAGCCAAGAGGGGAGAAATCATCAGGATACATTCACTGTTGTTAAAGAGGTTTTCACAATTTTTTTTTCATTCGCTATACTATAGAAGTCTCAGTCTATAGGACACCATGCCCACCAACAGTTCTAATACCACCCACCACTAGCCAACGGACCCCCTCAAAGTTCTTCCCACCCTGCGCATCCTCTTTCTGTGACTGTCATTTTGTTGTCAGGATCTAAGAATTTATCTGTCTGTTTGCTTTGTTAATCCTCCACAATGAGAGAACATGTCTCCAAGCACTGGGCAACCCTCATGCAGAAGAGGGAGTAGACTATTGGTATTGCCCCAGGGGCAATAAAAATAGAACAAAAAGATGGTCTTGCCATGAGGGACTATGCCAAATAACAGTCTACCAGTTAGAACTAACCTTCCCCAGGGCCTTGGCAGCCCTGAGCTGGATCAGGCCAGACAGATAGGCCTGATGCCAGGCACTGGCAGGCCTGGGCTGGGCGGCAGGGCAGGAAAAGCTATGGGCTGTGGCTGGGCAGGGCCTCCTGACCTAGAGGCATCAGGCTCAGAGCATAGAGCAGACAGAGGCGTGACTGGCAGAGAAACTAGTAGCTAGACAACAGCTGAACAGAAGACTCCTCTCATAGGTTTGCGGCCACAGTTCATATGAATAGGCAGCTTCAGGCATTGCCCATAGCCCTGCCCACAGGCTGTCTGTCCAGCCTGTCCACTCTGAGCTCTGCAACCTACCATGAAGGGTAGATGTCTTGGAGGGAGCAGATGTCATGCTCCTTGGCAGCACAAGAGGGGACATCTCTCTAGGAGTGCTAAGGAATACCTGGTGCCAACTTCCTGCCACTGCCTGCAGTCTGGGCAACTTCTGCAGTCTGAGATTTGGCTAAGATCTTTCAAAGGGATGTTGATCACATCTATCTGAAATGCATATCATTACAGAGAAACAAAGCCTCATTGGCAGCAAGGACAAGCTGTGAGCTCATACATAAATGAGGGTCTTACTCATATTTCTATTTTTTGAAGCCAATCAGTAGTTGAGATTTTTCTGCCAGGTTAGCTGAGCAAACATTTAGTCCATCAACTACTAATTACCTCACAATGTGGCATTGTCAGTTCTGTGGGCTCATCCCTCTGTCATACTGGTTGCAGGAGTTCATCCCCCCATCATCCTGACCTCAGGCCTGTGGGTCTGTTTGGCATGTGTCCTTCCATCCACCTGTCCTCTCTCCCATCCAGCCATTGATCCTTCCTTCCATCAAGCCAACATGCATCTAACTTCTACTATGTGCCAAGTTCTATGTTGGGTACTGGACCATATAATGAAAAAAAACTTATCTTTCTTGCTCTCAGCAAAGATGCTTATGGTTTAGTAGAGAGTGGAGGAAGGGAGGAATGGAAATAGTTATACAAATGAAACTGTCACCGGGTAAAACAGACTTAAACTGAAGAATTTTAGGTTTCCACTTAAACCCCATTGAGCAATTTCTACATGATTCAAAGTCATCTGTAAGGCATAAATTAGTTATTTGGATTTCCACAGCTAGATTCAGATTGTATGTGACTCATGAGCCACGCTTGGGAGTCAACTTCGAAGAAATTCAGCTTAACGAATGTGGACTGAGCACCAACTAGGAGGAAGAGGGTGAAGACCCAATCCATCTCCTTTTCAGACCCAAGACAATAAAAACATCTCAGAGAAACTCAGGATCCACCCAAGGACAACTGATGGGCCACTAAGAGCTGCCCCTAGGAGGAAGGGCCAGTGAAGAGGGGCTTGAATATTGACCCCCAAGTCAGCTGTCCCAGTGGGTAGACCTGTACGCTGGACACACATGGCACTGAACACAACAGGGAGTGGGATGTGCTCCCTTGAAGAAGGCCACGGTTTGTACAGTGCCTGAACTGTTGTTGCTACTGCTGTGGGGAGTCCGGTGGGGTCCACAGTCAAAGGTCAAGGTCACAAAAGGGCACTTCTCCATCACACACCAGCCATGTGATCTGGCTCAAGTCCCCAGCCAAGAACCAAGGATGCTATAGTACCTCCTCTGCCAAGCTCTTAGAGGCTTGAAGGTCAAAATGAGGGTCTCCCCATACAACTAGATCAAGAAGAGGCCACCCTGACCTGCATTTTAATGTCTGTCCTTCAGCGGCTAAACAAGCAGCACCTCCTACTTATCTTCACTTTGATCTTGGGAGAGAAAGAGACTGTTGAGAAAACTTCAATCATCCTCTTCTTCACCCTACTTTGGGCAAGCATTCTTTGCTCATTTTTCCTGGTTGCTAAGTCGAACTTTGCTGTGCAACAGAGTAATACAGTGACCTCATATGCTGATTGCAGAAATTTAGGGAGATGTCATACCTTTTAGGTATTTTAGGTATGCGAAATCAGTCTCTGCACCCAACCCCATCTTGCTCCTTTAACTCTACTGAGCACAGGCAGAGCAGGTACTCAAAGACAGTTAACAATAGCTCATATTAACAAGTACTTACGATAAACCAGGTCCGTATTATATGCTCTTCTGGGGTTAAGTCATTTCATTCTCATGTGGTCCTATAGGATGTGTACAATCATGAGCCCCTTTTTACAAAAAGGAAACAGAAACACAGAGAAGTTAGACAACTTGGCCAAGATCACACAGCTGGAAAAGCATGAAGGGATTGTGCAGACCCAGCTCTATTCTGGTAGCCCTTGCTCTTGAGCAGTGTGCTAGAGAGCCTTAATGAAATTGGGTCCAATTGATCAGAAGCCTCCAACGAACAAGCCAAAGGAAAAAAACAGCAAAGAAAACGGCACTTTTAAAGTGTGCTTGTGCCACCCAGGTTCTTTCAGATTCTTACCACCTGCATGTAGCAGTTGTCAGTCAAGTGCAATTTAAACAACAGGGTTTTATTAACAAGAGAACTAACATGGGAAACAAAAAAACCAAACAAAAGTCCTTAATACCACAAGTGGCCAGTTATCTCACCCCAGTCACCATTTTTAGTCCCAAAGGTCCCAAAGACACATGTCCAAGATGATGCCTCTTTGCCCCTCCAAACCTGCGGCAGGCACTCTGCAAAGTCCAGTTTTTCTTTTTTGTCTTCTCATTGCTTCTTCTCCTCCAGTGTTCCAAGCTGCTCCACTTCTCCAAGGTTCTTCAAACTTTTCCAACAAATACTGATGTAAAATCAGCTTTCCAAATTCCTGGCTTTTTCCAGGTACCAGCTCTCCAGCAACCTTCCATGCCATCTTGCTGTGGCTTCACAGCAAGGTGGAGCAGTGTCTGGTCAAATTCACCAGGTCTGCCCTCAGCACCCCCTGGGACCCCCAGCCTACCATTCTGGCATCCAACCCCACACCAGCTACTCTTCTGCCAGCCTTTCCCCCACCATGGCTCCTCGCAGCGCCAGCTCACCCTTCCAGGGGGCTTCTACCCAGCTTGGCCACTCGGGCTCCTCTTTTTATTCTCGTGTCTCCCCCACACCTCTCTCTGACTCCTCTTTTTATCACCTTTTTCTTGCTCTCCCCTCCTGAAAACCAGAGGCTCCATTTTCCCTTACATATCCTCCTGATGATTCATTTTCTCTACCCACCCATGCCTTGAAACAATAGTTCCTGAGGACTAGTTTCACATATTCACCAAACCTGCTCAAAAGTTGCAGCAAGGTAAAAAAAAGCAAGTATTCTTATCCATTTAGGCCATTCTTCACTTCTGTGTTTTTCCTAATGGCACTGCCTGAATTTTATGAACAAATAATAACACTGCCCATGTTGAGGTCATGGCTTCATTAACATGGTGCAGAGGCAAACTCAGTTACAACTAGGCTTGAATGTGTCTGATAGTAAGGACGGGTTATAGCTAATTCGTCACACCAAAATTGTCACATCTAATTTGGCCAAGTGGGCTTAGTTCCACCTGCTCCTCCCTGCCTTTCCAAGTCACCCCAACAACGTGTTTTGAGTCTTCTGGTCTCCCTTCATCTTTTGACATGGCTCATTTCAAGTCAGGGCTCATTTGATCTTCTTATACTTTAACAGTGTTAAGTGGGAGAGGGCATGGGGCAGAGAATAACAAGATTACCACAATACCGTATATAATACATAGGGGCCTGGATCCAACTGGACATCAAAACTCAGGCCAAATTGGGGCAGGGCCAGAGGGAGAAAGAAGATCCTCTTTTGAGTAAAGTATTTGGAAACTGAACCCCGGAGAAGCATGGTGCAAAGTCAGGAGCACCCATCTGAAGAAGCCTGAGAATGATCCTCACGTGGTACCATCAGGGAGACGCAAAGTGGAGGCTGAGGAAAGGAAGACACACTGCCCCAGCTGCATCAGGGGAGGGGCAGCTGGGCCAAGGATATGGCTGAGCTAAATTCACTTGATTTTGCAGGATCTCTGTCTGGCTCTTTGCCAGGTACAGGAGCCTGGGCATATCCTAGGTTTCATAGTGCTCTTTGCACACTGGCATGGACTGGTCCCTTGCTGAGGCTAGGAGGTAAGAAGAACAAAGTTCGCACCTGCCCTCAAGAAGTTTACCATCTACTGGACCCACACACGGGACTGTGTTCTCATAGACTTGGAGAACGAGAAGCAAAGAGGAAGTAGACTTGAGTGCAAGAGAGATGAGGTCCGGGCTGTAGCTGGGAGAACAGGCTGGCGTTTTCCAGGTGGGTGGCACTAGAGAGCCCTCTTCCTGATGTGCAGAGAGCTGAGAATCTAAGTCACACTGGCAGGTTTGGGAGAGCACATGTGACTGGAGGGGAGGACCAGGGTTGAGACTTGGCGATAGCTGGGACTGGAAGGGACCAGGCAGCATTCAGATCCTAGATGATGGCTTTCATTTCTGAAGGTGCTACTCATGACTGATAGCTTGCCAAGGACCCCAAACTTAGCAGCGTGGGTGCTGCTGTGTTCCGAGATGGTATTTTTCAAACTGTAGGACACAATCCATTCATGAACAATGGAATCAATTTAGTGTTTTAAGAATAATATTTTTTAATATGAAAAAAAGTAGAATAGGGCCTTTCCCATGATCTGGCATAGATGATCTGCTTTCTAAATGTTTATTTCTTTACAATTAGCCCATGCCAACTCGTATGAATGGACACTTTTGTAAAAGTAAATAAAACAATCAAAATGAGTGACTAGGAAAAGGATCACACCCTTGGATGTCAAAACAGTGCCAACTTGCTATCAAAGTTTCTTAAAACACTGCTTTTTAAGCAACTTTGTTGAGATACTTCACATAGCATATGATTCATCCACTTCAAGTACACAAACCACTGTTTTTTAGTATATTTGCAGAGTTGTGTGATGTTGTATGACTTTATTTTTTTTAAACATTTTTATCACTCCTAAAAAAAGTAAAGTTGGAAACAATCTAAATGTCCCAAGACAGATGAATGGATGAAAAAGATGTGATATATATATATATATATATACATATATATATATATGATGGAATATTATTCATCAATTTAAAATGACAAACTTGATGAATTTGAGATAACATGGATGCACCTAGAAGCAATCATATTAGCAGAAACAAGTCAGAAAGAAAAAGACAGAATCCAAATGGTTTCACTAATATATGGGTAATAGGAAAAACAAACAAAAGGCCAGGAGGAAAAGTCAAAACAAGCTAACAACCAAACTAAAGAACACAACTGGATGGGGGGGTGAGGGGGAGTGGTCAGGGAGGGGAGGTGATGGGTGAATCCCAGGGAAAACAAAGATGTGAGATATATATATATATACATATATATATAATTGGATATACATATATATATGTATATATATATAGATATACATATATATATAATTGGAAAAAAGAAAACAATTCTGATTTTTGTTTTAACACACTTTAATGTTCAGTTTACAAAAAATATTTAGATTCATAAAACTTTAAGTTATTTTCTGGAAAATTTTGAAATATAGAAATAGAGTGATTCTTTGCTGAGGAATTGTTTTCAACACAAAACAAGGGAGTAAATTCACATCTCAAATGGTAAAAACTAAGTAATAGAAGTCTCCTGAAGTACACATTTTCTAACTTTCTAACCTAAAGTTACTTGTGTGTCATTCTAATAGCTTTTTTTCTTAAAGTTTAACTTTAGAAGTTAAGGCTAAGATTATTCTATACGAATCAATTTGCAAATTCAAAAAAGTATCTAACTCACCTGTTAGCACCTCATCCCTTCAACCCACCAGCCCTCCCCTCCCCCTTAGTCCTAGGTATCACTAATCTACTTCCTATAGCTACAGATTTGCCTATTGTGGATACTCCATATAGATGGGCTCATACAACATGTGATCTTTTGTGACTAGGTTCTTTCTTTAGCATCAGGCTTCCAAACCCTGTCCATGTTACAACGTAATTCTTTATTTCATTCCTTTTCATTGCCAAGTAAGAGTCCTTCCTGTGACGACACTACATTCAGTTCATCCATTCATCAGTTGATGCACAGTTGGAGTGTTTTCTGCCTTTTCACTCTGGTGAGCAATGCTGCTGTGGATATTTAGGTACAGATATTTAGGCAGCCATGTTTTCACTTCTCTTGCATAGAGATCCTAGGAGTAGAATTGCCAAGTCATAGAGCTCTATGTTTATCTTTCTAGGACCTGTTTTCCATAGCAGCTGCCAGCATCTTATGTTTGCCAAGCCCTACCAGAGGGTCCTTTTATCTCCATGTCCTCATCAGGACTTGCTATCATAGTCATCCTAGTGAAGTGAGCCCTCTGTGTCTGGGGGTTGCACTTCCCTGATAGCTAGGGATGTTGAGTGTCTATTTGTGCACCTAACACTCTTTGTGCCTGCACTTCTGGCTGGTGACATGCTATTCACACTGGGAGTTGCACTGGGCTGAAAGAAGGCAAGTTCATCACACACACCAAGGCTAACTGTTACCAGGAAATGCTGGTTTCATTTAGATCGGGATGTTTGTGTTCAAGACTGAAATACATGCACTTGTGTCTCTTAACCATTTCAACATCTTCTGCCATCCCTTTTCATCTGGAGGGAAGGGGGCACCTTGGATCAATGCTACTGCCTGGGCCTTGAGGAAGTCTGACCAGCAGCTTCAAAATAAGAAGCTCCTAAAAACAGAGTGTAAGTCCCAAAGCATCCCCAAACTAGTTCACTAGTAAGTAGGCACATGGTTTGAATTCAGTGAAACATTTCAAAAGAAATCTTGAAGAATATTCCTAAATGTGTCTTAATGCACTACGGATGTGATAAAAAAATTTTAGAACCAGACATTATTTCCTGAAACTGTGATTACTGAGAAGAGTTGGCTTGCTCTGGGCAGATCCCATTTGGGTCTGTCCTCTTTGGGGTGTTGACACACCAACTCAGGTCTTTGTGTATACAGACGTACAGATGTCTTTGCTTTAACAGATGCCATTGCTCGCCAACATTCATAGCCAAGTGGCCAAGTGACAAAAGTAACTCCACTGTCCATAAACATGGCATAGATTTTTTAAATGTGGTAGCTACATACAGCACTGTGACTTGGCCGTAAGTATATGGAAATCCTGTCACATGTTGCAATATGCATGAAACTAGAAGGCATCATGTTATGACAGCAATGAGTCAGTCTCAAAAAGACAGACATGGCCTGCTATTTCTATGAAATGTTGAAAGTGTCAAATACAGAGGAACAGAAATGGTGGCAACCGCGGGGGGTGGGGGGTGGGCAAATGGGGAATTGTTATTCAATGGGTGTGTGTCAGTTTTGCAGGATGAAAAAGTTCTAGAGCTCTGTTGCACAACAATGTGAAATACACAATACTGCTAGACTGTGCACGCAAAGATGAAGGTGATAAGCTTTGTCTTCTGTATTTTTACCACAACTTAAAATTAAAAAAAAAAAATTGAAGATGATGCCTGCTACACCATCTCATAGACAGAGCTGGACTGTTGGATCTGACAGGACTGCGTCCAAATCCCACTCTGCCTCTTTAGAGCTGTGTGCATTGACCAGGCCATGTCAGCCTTTGTTGCTCGAGTGTGTTCAACAGCAAATGAGCCTGTCCTTGGATCACTGGGAGGACTTGCTGGGAGCAAATGGGCTGGCAGGGAGAGCCAAAGAACCGGGCTTTCCATGTCCAGCTATGTCCTATAGTCCCTTCCCATTGTTCTGTCTGTCTGTCATGTGTGGGTTTGCAGAGTTGTGGAGGTGTTGTCTAGAGCTGTCCATGCGGTCACAGCCAGCCCTCTCTGGGGTCAGCCACTGGGGCTCCTGGGTTTATGTCACCCCTTCTGATAGCCAGTGTTTCTGTTTCCTGGGAAATCCTTTGAAGTGCCTCAGAATCCAGACTTGGGGTTTTCCTGAGAGTCTTCTGCCAATTCAGCCTATCTTCTGGCCTCATAGGAGGCAACCAGAGAGAAATTATGGGATTTCAGGTTCAAGAGAACCAGTAGGGTTTTCTCTACTCAGCAAAGCTCCCCAGGCAGTCAGCACTTCCTCCCTGATCCAGGCTTTGTGCTCACACGATGCACACATTCCTGAGTGCACACAAATACTCACAGAATTAATTACTTGCCAGTTTCCCAAGAATTTTCACTTAAAGAATATCCACCCAACCTCTCACAGACTATGGGGGAAGTTTTAATCTGACTGTACAGAGGAAAATGTTAATGAACATGTCCTATACACCAGACACTGTACTAGGCTCTTTCTCCCCAATTACCTTCCTCTGATTAATAAGTGACTCAGGGAGTACTTGGAGCCAGTCTTCAGTGATGGTGCTTTCCCCAGAGCACCTCAGCTGCCTTCTGAGTCATTCTGCCTCATTGTGCACCATCAGGCAGGTTTTACAAGAGCAGGTTTTACTGGGGAATAGAACCAGGCCTCAAGGTACCTAAAGTGTTTTCCTCCTCAGGTCTGCCAACTGGAAGAATGTGCAGTTAGGGGTGGCAAGATGAGAGGCTATAAGGACGGGGAAACTTCTACTCTGAACCAGACTGCCCCGCCGATTCCCTGGGCTCTCCTAGTGGGCAAGGCCACGAGGTAAAGGAAGCAGACAGATCTGGACTAAGTCACAGCTAAGTCTCAGCCTCTCCCACCAATACAATGGGGAGAAGCCCCTTGTATTGGGCTTATTGTGCCGAGCCCCTGGGTGACTGTGAGGATTCAGGGAACACCCTCCGTGAAGAGCACAGCACCACCCCCCACACATGGCAAGAATGCAGTCAAGGCCACTATAGCTGCTGAAGCCCTGGTCTCCCCAGGCACCCTTCCAGCCCCATGGCCAGCCCCTCCCTAGCCCCTTTTGTCACCCAGTCCTGCTCCAGTCAAACCCTTACCCTGAGAACAGCCACAGGAAACCTATCAAGAACCAGAGAGACAGCTGGGACCCAAGGCAGTGCAGGGTGGCCCTTGCCTTATGGAAATGGCTGACCCGTGAGGCCTGACCTCAGGGGCCAAATCCAAACTCCCTCCTTCCTGTTTATTTCATCAGCATCCTGGCACTTAACTTGGCCCAGGCGAGGACTGTGGGTTCAGGCTTAGCCCTAGGGAGCAGCCCAGGACCCAGACTGGACGGCCACTGGCCCAGTGCAGCAGGGATGAACCTGGGGGGCCTCAGGCTATCCCAGGAACTCAGTTTAAGGGGGGTTCAGCCCCTCCTGCTAGTGCCACTAGTGACATCGCAGGGGAAGTCACCTGTCCTTAGAAGTCCTGCCCCTCAGCCCTGCACCCTCTCCCAGAGTCCCACCTGCTTGCAAAGTTCTCATCCTGCGGGGGCGTGTCCCACACAAGGGGGACGTATCCTCACGAGGTACATCCACTCACACCTCACTCAGTATGAGGTTTCTTTGGCAAAGCAGCGGGCTTCCTGCAGAGGTAGGGTGACCCCAGGGGTGGGGGTGGGGAGTGGGCCTTGCTGGTCTCTCAAAGTTCTTTAGCCCTGAGAGCTCCGGTATCGTCACATCTACAGTGAGACCAACACTTGCTACAGCGGGGATCAGATACAACGATGCGTGAAAGCACCTTCCATTCCGGGGAGACAGACACTCAGTAAATGCTCCTTCTGGGGGATACATCCCAGCCCAGAACTTGGCCCATCAGCCAGTTGCACCCTGTGTCATTCCAGGTGTTATTGGGGGCGCTAGACATGATTACAGGGAAGAGGAGATGTTGCCTTGGCCCTAGAGAGAGATCCCCAATCAGAACAAACATAGTAACCAGGACAAGTCACCAATGCCCCACGGACTTGGGAGGGTGGGGGGGAGTACAGCTGCCATTCTCAGGCCAGGTCAGTGCAGCTGCAAGGAGCTTCTGATAAGCAGTGGGGGCCTTTGTCCTCTTGAGGACCGGTCTTCTGCATTCTGCTCTTCCTCTTCTGAGACGGAACTGTGGTTTGAAGAGGATTCCCCACTGTGTCTGTTGCAGGCGGAGCTGCACCTGCAAGCCAGGGGCTACGGGTAGATGTGTCCTCTGAAGACAGGGAGGGGCTGGTGATAGGCTCTGGCTGGGCTTTGCTGTTCCCTCCCTGGGTTGGGGCTGGAGGGGGAACCCTGGGAGGCCTAAGAACCAGAAGTTGGTGAGTATTTTGCAAGCGGCTTCGTGAGGCTCAGGACACAAGCACCACTGCCGTGGGGTGCGGGGGACCAGGGCCCAGGCTGGGGGTGCAGCACCCATTTCCGATGACTATTCTGACTGCATGTCTCGCCCCCATCCCCCATACTCTGTAGGAAGTAACCACTGGCAGTAAAAGAAAAGGCCGTTGGTAAAGGAGCCAAACCAGTGGGTGCAGAGTGAGCCACTGAGCTTCCCTGCCACCTTCGCCAGGCCTGGCAGGGCACGCAGACCTCCTAGGCTTGGATGTTCTTCTACCTAGAGGTCAGCTGCGGTTTTGCAGTCACCCCAAAATAGTCGCCTTTCAGTGAGTTCCCTTGAGTTTTCCAGGCATGCAACTGCATCATCAGAGACTAGCGAAAAGCTGGTCATTTCTTTTTCCATGACCCCGCTGTCTTGTTTCCTGCTGCCTTATCATTAGCGAGAGTGCAAGCTTTTGGGGAAATGGTGAAAACCTTGTGAAATGCCGAGCAGCGGAGGGGAGGGTGGTTGTGAAGTGCTGCGGCTGGGGCGCAAGGGAAGGCTGGGTAGTGGCTGAGGCCAGCGAGGTCTGCGTGGAGATGGCTCCGTTGTGAAGATACCCTCCAAACAGAGAGAAGGGCGTCCAGGTAGAGACACCTTAGCACGAGTGTCAGGAGAGAGTTCTGGCAAGTTGGCAGGAGAACAAGGACGCCAGGTTCAGCAACTCCCAAATAGACTGCAAGGCAGTAGAGAGTCCAAAACAACTGTCCTGAAGGATGAGCAGAGGACCGTCAGGTTTGCCAGGAAAAGCAGCACTGCAGTGAGGATAAGAAAAATGGCGGTCTAACGGTGCTCGGAGTGCTACTGGGCAGCATGACCCAGAGAGAGGGGTGCTGTGATGCAGAACCTCTTTTGGTTGTTGGTGACTGAAGGGCTCAAACCCACTTCACCAACTGCACTGGAAAAGGAGGCACATCCTCCCCCTTCCCCCCTCTCCCCTCCCCTCCCCCTTCCCCCCTAACTACAGAGAGCAATAGTACTCGGGAGAACAGCAGGGCAGGATTGAAGGGAGCCCCCAAGGGAGCCCCAATGCTTGGTACTCTCCAGCAGCAAAACCGCTTGGTTTCAGCTCTTTATTGGCATCAGAGCTCCAGTCCCCCAAATGGGTGCAGAGGTCTCTGTCTCTACAGACAAAGACACCCCAGGATCCTGGACAAACAGCCTAGGATGATAATCTGCCACAGGAATCTTTTTTTTTTTAGTTAATTATATATTTGATATTGAATGTTCGATTATAAGGGTAATATTCAAAGCTACAGTGTGATTTTGTTTTGTTTATAATTTTTTATTATATATGTTTTATATCATTGTCTACCCCAAGGTTCTCCTACCACTTTATCACCCCTGAACCATCTTAATCTCTTGTTCCCATCCCTCCCCCAACTTTACCCTCCCCCCTCTGGCTCTATGCTTCAGTTCTGTTGACAGTTTTAAATTTTTCTTGTCCGTTTGTCTGTTTTCCCTCTATCCCTCCTATAAGTGAGACCATCCAGTATTTCTCTTTTTCTTTCTGACTTATTTCTGCAAGCATGATTCCTTCTAGCTCCATCCATGTTGCTGCAAATGGCGTTTGCAGTACTCCATCGAGTACATATATCACAGCTTTCTGACCCATTTGTCTGTTTTGGGGTATTTGGGTTGTTTCCATATCCTGGCTCTTGTAAATAGTGCTGCCATACCGGGTACAGGTGTCCTTTTAAATTAGTGTTTTTGTAACCTTTGGGTAAACTCCCAGAAGTGGGATTGCTGGATCGAATGGTAATTCCATTTTCAGTAGTTTGAGGGTCCTCTACACAGCTTTTCATAGTGGCTGGATCAGTTTGCATCCCCACCAGCAATGTAAAAGTGGCCCCTTCTCTCCACATCCATGTCAGCATTTGTTGTTGCACGATTTTGTGATATGCTGCCACTGGAATCTTAATCCAAGGCCAATACGTTGAGCCAAGCAAAGAGGTCTGCTTAGCTCAACCCATAAAGACAAATAATTAAGAGATGGGAATATGGCACCTGTGATGGGAGAGAAAAAACCCAAGGTGGGGGGCAGAATCTAAATCTAGCAAAAGCAGGGAGCTTATTGGAAGAAGAGTCTAAACAAGAGTCGTGGCTATGCTTATTGAAAGAAGAAATACAGTTGATGAGCAAAGTCAGGACGACAGGGGTGGTGAACCTAGGAGGAAGTGTCAATGGCTAGAAATAACGGACTTCAAGAATTCTATAGCTGAAGCCAAACAGCACAGTTCGAGGGGATCAGAGTGGGTGAGCAGAAGCCACTGGCAGATTCCGTCGGCTCGAACGCGCCATCGTGGGAGATACACACACAGACCAGAAAAAAAGATGGGAAAGGTCGAAAATCGCCTTTGCTGACTTTCTTTGGGCTCAGACACCTGCCGCACACCCCCTTGCAGCTCATCCTGTTCACCCACAGACTGTCTGCCAGGGCCCCGCTGGATCTGCCCAGACCTCAAAACCCTGGCTCAGCCAGGCCAGCGACGTCTCACGGGGATGGGTGAAGCCGAAGGGTCAGCGGCCCGGATGTGAGCAGCTGTCGGCGGTCATTCCCCCCAGAATGGCACCCCAAAGGTCAACACTGAAGTGCGCACCCCCAAACGCCTCCTTCTGCAGAGCTCTTTACCGCCTGCAGAGAGCTGTTGCGTGTGGTCCTTACAGAAACTCCTGAGGACGGTGACCCTTGTCTCCCCGGGGGAGGGGGGTGGGCTGTTGAGTTGCCCCCTGGACCCAGCAGGCTTAGGGTGAGCTCAGCTGTTCTCTGGGGCTGGACGGCTCCTCCCCCGATGAGGGTACCCACGCAACCTATGATGCTACTATTTTGGTCCAGACCTGCACAGGCCTCCAGGCTGTGTGGTTCCCTGGCCTCTGAGAAAACCCCTGACCCCTTCTCATTGGCCCTGGTGACCCTGAACTTTGACCCGGCTGGCGGAAGCAACCCTGCATGGCGCACCACGCAGACAGGGCTCCTGGCGGACTCTGCTTCCTGACCTGTTTCTGCAGCCGTGCCACTGAGGCGTGTGGGGACAGGGAACTACGGCGAGCAGCAGTGAGGACGGTGACACAGGCCAGGCGCTGTCACAGCTTCCCAGCAACAGGGTCCTGCCTGGAGGGCGCAGGCCCCAGCAGAGAGGGAGTCTGCGCGAAACAGGGTGTGGTCGGGAAGCGGGGAAAATGGCGCGAGGTTGATGAAATGGGCCTGGGATGCAAGGCCCGAGGAGGCAGCTGTTCGGCTGCAGTGGAAAATCCCAACCAGAGGCAAGAATTCCATTCACCAAATACTTAGGGCTCCTACTCAGTGCGGAGAAGAGGGTCAGGCTGAGTCATGGGCAGAGGGGACCTTGAAGGCCTCCCGAGCAGGGGAGGGACTCAGGGGAGCAGCGGCCAATCGGGGTGCTGAAGACTCCCGGCCCCAAGCGATGCTAGCCTCGTGGGCTCTGCTTGGCAGCGGCCAAGGACCCCACCCCGTCATGAGGAACTGCTGAGTCACAGACTGCGGGGTCTGTCACTGTCTCGGCTGAGCCAGGCGCCTCTGAGGATCAGGGGGTTGGATCTGGCCCCATGATGCTTCCCGGGGCAGGTGGGCCCGAAAAGAGGCTCCTATAGTGAACCTGAAATGACCCTCCCTCTACCTTGCCCCAGCCCTCATCTGCCCAGGCAGCCCCCCAAACTAAGGCTGCCCACATGGGGGTAGGTGGGAGGGCGAGGGTCATTCAGGGAGCATCATCTGTTTTTACTCTAACCTCTTCTCCAGTCTCAGGGTCTGACTGTGCCCCAATCTGCTCCCAGCCTCATCACCTGCCACCCCCTGGCCCCATCACACTACAAATGCATGGGCCCTGTCAGCTCGCACCCCATTTTCCCAACAAAAGCCCAGAAGCAGCACTAGAGTGACCTCCCCCCATTCCCAACCTGGGCCTTCTTGGCTCCCTCACCCCAAGCTCTCCTCATGAGGCCAAGACTCTGGGTAGGGGCTGGTCCCCAGGAAGGTGATGCCACAAAAGGATGATAAAGGTCAAAAACATCACCTTCTGAGCATGCACTAAGCTACCTGGGTGTGAGCAGCTGTTGTGGTCATTCCCCCAGGAAATGGCTCCCCCAAAGGTCAACACTGAAGTAGGCTGCTGCTCAAGTGCGCACCCCAAAAAGCCTCCTTCTGCAGAGCTCTCTGCAGCTTGCAAAGCACTGCAGCATGTGGTCCTGACAGAAACTCCCGAGGGTGGTGATCCCATTGCACAGATGAGGAAACTGAGGCTGAGGGATGGCAAATGGTTAACTGGTCAAACCTGGACTGGAAGTCCACATTCTTTACATCAAGCCAAGATCCTCTCTCTCCCCCTTCACCTGACATCAAGTCTAGATGATGGGATGTGGCTACCTCTTCATCTTCAGCAATGGCCCCTGCTGATGCGTGTCCCAGAATCCAGCACATTCTGTCAGCTATTCTGGCCCTATGCCTTCTTCAGGGCTTCCCCTGTGCTGGGAGGTAGGGGGTGGGGGGAGGGGGCATTTACCCTTTGTCTCCTGGTCCTTTCCCTTCTGTCCTTGCAGTCACTGATCTCTCTTCAAAAAGGCCACCTCCTCCATGAAGCCCTCCCTGTCACAACCAGCAAGCCCACCTCTCTCCCTGGGCCCCCACTCTGCCCCTGGCTCTCTGCCACTCAATGCAAATTAGCCACTTGCATCTGTGTCCTGCCCCAGCCAGGGGCAGTGCTCGCCTTTCTCCTGGATACTGTTAATGAGGAATGAATGAATGCAGAAGGAATGAAAGACGTTCAGAGGGACTGGCCTTGTGTCGCTAAGAAGGAGCTTACATCAGGAGGACATGCTGTCATCGGGAGAAACCGGAGAAGCTGAGGCCAGAGAGAGAGTGACTTCACTGGCCTTCGAGCCACCCAGGGTCACATGTCCTCCTCATTTTTGGCCTCCCCCATGAGGACATTACTCAGCAACCCCTCAGGTCCACCCACTCCTCATTGCTTCACTTGAGGAAGGAACAGCACATGGAGTCATCTTTCCTGCCTCACTCCTTCTTTTCCACTGGCCATGGAATGTCCCTAGGATCACTTTCCCTCTCATCCCCATCCCTGTCCCCTGCCCCCAGAGAGACTGCCCTGGGCTCCCCCTCAGGCCTCCCAGCCCCCTCAGATGAAGCCAGGGAGAGCCAAGCCTGAGCCGGTGACTCACCCTGACCTTTGGGGCCCTGCGTTTGCTGAGGACAATGGCGCCAGCAGGCCTCCCACTGTCTTCCCCCAACCAAGGGCCAGCAGTCTGGCCCGCCCTCCTCAGAACCAGTCCACGCTCACTTGGGGTCTTTGGAACATGGCTGCAGGGAGTCCTAAAGGAGAGCGCCCCACGTGTTGTCCAGTCCTGGACGTCAGAGCTGAATGGAGTCACCTCTGACCCCCCAACCTGCCTCCCAGGGCCCCTCCGCAGGCTGTAGGGACCTTGTCCTTCTGCGCTATAATCCTCTTCTCCAAGGATATCCGGGGTTCAGCTCCCTCCCAGGGGGGCTGGCTGATCCTGGTCTGTCATCTGCATCCTTAAGACCAAGGCTCCAGGAAGGGGCAGGCCTGAGGAGGGTATGACTCCTGGCCCTGGGGTCTCAGACTGGGGGACAGAAACAAGGGTATGTCCATCCCAAAGAGAAATGAAAGCTCCCCCCTCCAGTCCTGCCTTGGGGTGTCCCTGGATGCTTGGGCCCAAGCAACGTGGCAGGGCTTGGTGGATTGCCTGGGTGATCCGGCCCCTCCAGGCAGGAAAGGGGTGCCCAGATGCCATCCCTCTGGTGGCCAGTGGAGTCGGCACCGAGACTGACCTGGGGCTCCTCAACCCACATCCTTCCTGAGAAGCCCTCCCTCTCCAGGTCCCTCATACCCCATGCTCCCCCCCCCCAATCCATCCCAACCCCAGGAAGCCATGGCACTGGCAGAGGCACAGGCCCTGACTCATGCACAGGGATGCAGCCTCCTGCCGCCTGCACCAGACACAGCTGCTTCCCTCGTGCCTGTTCAAGGGCCGCACCAGAGGTCTCTCCTGCACACTTTCCCTCCCACTGTCCTCCCCCATCCCCTGGAACACTCCCATGTCCCCCAAAACTCTCCCTCTGCCACCCTGCCTCTGTCCTACAGCCCCCACCACCTGCGAGGGCTTTCCCTTTGCCCCTGGCCCTCCTGGCACCCTGGAAGGATTACCCTCTAGGCTTCCCCTGCCCTCCCAGCAAGGTAAGGCGTTTCCGCCTTCCTCCCCAGAGGGCGGGGGTCACCTCCAGCAGCTTGGGGAGTTCAGCAGCCCTTGTGTGCAGGCTGCAGGACACAGCAGTCCACGGCCCAGCACAGAGACTGTGATGGTGGCCTGGCACTGAGTTGCGGGCACAAGGCTAAGCCAGAGGCCTGAAGGTCAGAAGGCCCCTGCCCATGCCCTAAGGATTTCAGCTGCTGCAAGAGAAGAACAGGCTACATCTGCAGGTCACTCTCATTAGTGGGGCCCCTGACCAGTCTCTCCTCCTGTGCCCTCACCCCAGGTGGAAACCTCTTCTATGTCCACACCTAAGAGTCCCCCCAAATGCAGGAAGGAGGTTCCAGCTGAAGAGAGAGGGGGGGCTCCCTGACAGAAGTCTCCCCACTGACAGAGGTCTGTGGCTCCCAGGTGGGCTGGACATCACGTGTGCAAAAAGCAGTCAGTGGCCCCTGGGCCAAGAGGAACAAATTCACCCCAAAAGTGTATGGTGGGGAAGGGGGGGGCAGTGGTGCTAAGAATGGGGACCTGGGTTAGACTCAAGAGATTCAGCTCCAGGCATTGATCCTGGATGGTGCGCTCGCTCCCATCCTGGTCTCCTCCGCAAAGCGAGCTAACAGCCATGCCCGGGAACTGCCCAGCGCAGAGCCTGGCCCTGAGTGGCCCAGTGAGATGTGCCCAGTAAGTGGCAGTCACCCCTATGGGGATGGGGGGAGAGGTTGCCAGGGAGGGAGGGGCAGCCCTATGCCTTCACAGGGCCACAGCCATCCAGACGGAGCAAGATGGCAGAGCAGCGGGTTTATGGGAGGAAGGGGACCCCCTTGCCACACTCAGCCTCTGTGCCCAGGTCGCCAAGCTCAGAAAGCACATACGTACCTGCAGCTCC